>SDEE01000147.1:0-85268 GCA_004126415.1 Candolleomyces aberdarensis | reverse complement strand
GGCAAGATAACGAGGAAGCGGATCGATGGAATGAGTTCAAATTGACGGATGTTGAGCAGGGACATTGCCTCAGGGAGGGCAGTGAAATGGTTAGCGGAACACGGCAGTTGTGCGTGGTCAGCAAAAATTGCAGATTAATTCAACAAAGAATGGTTACAAAAACTGATAGCAACAAGCCCTGCAGGCTTGGAGAATTGAACGGCCGACTCGACCGACTACAAGATCGTCGCGCACCCCTGCCTACCGCTCTGCCAAATGTCCGGATATCATAAAATGTATTGATAACGCCCAGGAGCCCTGTCCGGCCTGTGGAACTAGGTTGGGGACCATTCCACCCCCATTTCTGTCCGGAACGACACAAAGTGAGCGCTAATTTTTCAAAAAATCTGTCCGGATAGGGAACAAGGGTATGGCAGGATATTCCGGGGTCCTTCTGCTGCCTACCCGACAAGTTCCTCCCTGTCACGAGTTGAAAGTTGCCAATGGCTAGCTCCTCCTACTTATGCCGCTTCAACGCTGCATTCAAGAGAGCGTCCCCAAACGACGTTCTTCAAATTGGGAGCCTTCAGAAAGAGAGCCTGGAGAGGCTGGCGGAGTCCTTTCTTCAGGGTGTAGCGCGGTTGGGTAGAGTGGAGGGTGGAACATGAAGGGATTGCCTGCCAAAGTCAGCTACCAGTCAAACCCTAAACCTCTCAGTGCGTTCCCACCCCCCCTTCGAAATTGCTCGGATGGATGTGAATGGATGGCTAGAGCTTTGGGTTTATCATCGCAAGATCCCTTCAAAAGCGACAAAAACGTGTGAGTAGAATTCCAGCATCCAAACTCGAGATGTCCACTGCGGTCGCTACGGTTGCTGACTCCAGGACACTGGTCCCAGCTACAGCCATCCTCAAACGGCTCATAATATCGTTGAACATGGTTACTCTCCCGGCTCCCCTGCCTGGCACCTTCTCAAGTCCGACCAACCTCTGGCTAGCCTAATCCCTTACCCCGCCTAACAATCATTGTCATCCACGGTGTCTTTGAGCAGGGTGTTACCATTGAAAGCCTACCATTTTCTCGAAATTAATTCCCAGAACTGTGCACCTTGATTTATGAGCTTGTTCTCATCTTTATCCCGTCTTCCCAGACCTAATAGTAACGAGCACCTATTAGTGTATTCATTCCGAAACCCAAATGCACCCGGTGCCTTGAGAGGTGGATGGACGCTCAAGACGAGGACCTACTCCTCGGATTGCGTCTCTTGGGATTCAGAGCCTCGTGCAGATGCTCGAAGAATCGATGACGAACGCAGTCAAGGAACCCTCCTTATGACCATCAATCCGGAGGACAACGGTGAGGTAGACAGCTACCGGGAATAATGCAACGATAAATGCACCGAAAGAACAGGGCTAGGAGAAGGGGATGTAAATGAGACGGTCCAGTCGAAGGCCCCGAGTACGCGTCCATGCGAATGTTAGATAAGGTTCGCAGCGACCGATAAGGTTGATCAGGGGACCTAAACGAGCTCGAGTGCAACGACGAACTGGGTCTCTGTGGAGAAAATGGGTTGAACAGCAGGCGTCGGGAAAGAGCTAGCTAGCACCACCAACCCCAACACCGTCCTCGATTTGTCCTCAGACTCATCCAACATGATCTGCCCGAATCTCCAAAAACCTCGAACCCAACGTGGAGCGTGCACACTCACGCGCATTCACCGAAAGTCGGCTCTCACTGACCCCCACTTCCACCTCACAGTCTACTTCTGCGGGAGTGTCAAGAGAAAAGCGAATTGGATTCTATTGGCTGTGTGGGCATGCCTTCCATTAGCGCCGCTGCCAATTTAAAAATGCATAGCTGGTGAATGAATTGAAGGATCTCGGAATCAAGGCGACTAGTATCAGGGTCAAGGGCTAGACTCCTAGGCCTCGGGACCCGGTCGTCGATGGGGTGTATGGAACGAACCTTTCTGTGGTTAAGAGGCTCGAGTGGTAGCCTATTTGAGATGTTGATTGGACACGCCAGAGTATCTCGCGACGTCGGTCTACTGGATCGGTAGCTTATTACTATCAGAGATAGAATTCGTTTAATCAAGTCACTGAGTGTTGTATCAGTAGTACTCTAGCAATACTTGGTTTACGCTAACGTATCACTTCGGACGTGCGCTTCATTGACGGTGAAGAGGATGTTTAGCACGGCGTCGTGAAAGTCAAGAATCCGAAACTGGTGATAGTAGAGATAAGCTTAATGGATTGACCAAGGAGAACCTCTTGCTATTGCGTTCTGCCTGTCACCGCACGAGGATCATGGAAGAACCAGCTTGATGATTGTTGAATAACTGAAGTGAAGGCCCATTGAGCGAACAGTCAAGATTGGAGCGAAGAAAAAAGAGTTAAATTTATTTTCTTTTCACGGGCGGGTGGGAGAGGGATGATCGATGATTGGCCAATTAGTCCTGCCTCTTTGTCGTTGAGGCCTCCTTGCATATCGTCGGATTAACTGGCCGATCCAACGACCCCTGTCTCTCTCTCTGTCCAGATGACGCTGTAGCTTTTGAAATCAATACTGACGTATCTTTGGGCGATACCATTGCACGGAACGTCACCGGCTCCGTGCTTTGATTCCACTCCACACTCGATCGCGAGCTCATGCTACCGGGTGCGGTCTTCCCCTCCTTATTTTAGTATCTATTGATATCGGACCATGCATCACGCATGGGAAGCTGGAAAGGTATAATTAGAACGGTGATGTCGTGCGAAGAATGGGGAAACCAGGGAGAGGACCGAATAACGAGGGAGATTGACATTCAGCTCACAAGTGATCAAATCGGATGCCCGAGCCTCCCAATGATCAAGGGAAGAGCTAACCTTCCTAGCGATCCAGGGAGTTTGAGTTAGCGCTGTGAGAGACAGTTATCGCGTTGAATGTTCAATTCAACATGGATATATATGCGGATGTCAACGGATGCAATCAATCTGTTTTCATCGGTTCCGTTATAACTTTGGACCCGCAAGACATTCTGATTGCGGTCGCCGACATTTTGGCTCCATTAGGGCCTGATCAAGACCACATACATGCCTGCTATTATTTTGTTGAACAACCAGGGTGTTACACGCCCTCGTGCATAATAATGATCATTCGACCAGAGCCTGTACGAAAGAACTCGCGCCTCAGAAAGTTTTGACCTCCCCGACGCCATCGGCTAAGTAACAGGACGTGAATTGATGCAGCGGCGTGTGCAGCTCCACTCATTTTGCCGTAAAACAGGAACATACAAGGCGGGTGCTAATCCCATCGCTTGCCGTGTATATACTAGTACCATCCTGATACTCACATTGACGGCAATCTTCATCTTCCATCTACCTCATTGACTTGCCTTGAAATTGCTATTTACACTGCGCTATATAACCTTTCTGGAAGACCACCCTTCCCTGCATTCTCGAATGCATTCAGAGCAACAACTTTAGTACATAACTTTACCCACAGGTGTATTGTGCCTATTCTGGAATGCCATGATTTACGGAGGAATCAGGCGGCGGCCATTGAATTGGGAGGGTCCTTCTATACCCACGTACCTGATTGCCGTAGCCAGTTGAGGATTGATGCACGATAGTTCTGATGAGAAGCGACCCTGCGTACCTCTCACAACCCGCCTCTTCGGTTTGGTGCAGGGCAGAAACAGGGCAGAAACCATTCCTTCATCATACAAACTTTACATAACCTGTGTACTGATGAAGGACCTGGTCTAGTCCTGATGAAGGACGTGCTAGTCGATGTCGACGAATTGCATACGGATCGTCCCCAGGAGATCGATATCTACCGAAAGAATGAGGTCTGAAGAAGCTCATAGCGACCGGGTCCATTTTCCATGTGGCGGGTCGGCGTGCTGCTCATACATATCCAGCTGTCGAACTCCACCCTGCCCTGCAAGAAGCGGCCTCTCACGCGGTTTACCATCCATCAGCGCGTAAACGCCAAGGAAAACCACGAACGTCCGTCGTCTATTCTCAACGACAACACGAGTTTCCCACTTTACGTGCCTCAAATCCGAGCCCTGGATATTCCGTAAACCGGTATATGTATACAGAGGGACTCTGGATCATCGCATTGGTCGTCTTTCTCCCCTCTTCCCCCATCGTTTATGGTCATTTGTTGTTGAGTCTGGTCGCACTCTCCGATGGCTCCCCCAGGTCAAGATGGCTCTTTGAACGAGCAAATTTACCAGCTTGTCGGGTTTTGGCTCGAGGTTCGTGTCATCGCTAAATTACCCCCACCCCTGCTCCACTCATCAGTTCTCCGATGATAGGCCATGATCTATGGTACGTATTATCCCTCGAGGCTATGAATGGACATCCCGAAGTCTAATTAGCATCCAGGTGGATACACCATTCTCTTGATTGCTGCCATCGTCGTCTCCCTTAGGAATCGAAAGGATGGTCTGGCCTTTTCGATGGTGCGTTGATTCCTTGGGATGAGATCATCGCCTTGGTCTAATGAAGGCGCCACCCAGGTCTTTTTCCTATCCCAAATAGCGATGTTCATAATGATCACGATCTACACTTGTGAGTTAGCTTTATCACTTCATGCGAGTGGGTATTAACTGGTTGGTATAGTCATTAACCTTTACCGAGGGATTCGAGCATACGCCCAGAATATCGTTGGTCCCAACCCGGTCAACTACTATCACGACTTTAGCCAGTGGGACAACTTTTCATTTGGTATTATTGTGACATTGCTCGTGTGGCATGCGGATGCCCTCGTCGTAAGTCAGCCCACTGTATTTTCCACCTCCGAATACTGACAAGGCCGGGCACCCAGATCTACCGTTGCTTCGTGATATGGGGTCACAACTTCTGGGTTATCCTGCTTCCTGGACTATTGCTTTTGTTCAGCTTCGGTATGTTGTCCATCCTGAATTGACAACCAGCCCTATCACTCATGCCATACCTCTAATAGTCGTCAACTGTATCACATTGACGTCTTTCAAGCACCCAAAAGCCGTCCCAGAAGCGGTCGCTGGCGCTTTCATTCAAATGGTGTACCCGGTCAACCTTGCACAAAACATCTTGACGACCGGTCTCATTGCCTATCGAATCTGGTCTCAGCACTACAAGGCGCGAGAGTCAGGTCTCTTCAAGGTGGCCGCGGGGATGAACCTTCTCACAGTCGTCCGGATCATCATTGAGAGTGCCCTCATCTTCACGGCTCAACAACTCATCTTGTTGATTCTCCTCGAACTTGACCATCCCGCTCAAGTCATCTTACACGCGACCCTCGTTCCAAGTATAGGTAAATACTCTTTCTGAACACTCAAACCAGTAGTCGCTGACCGACCGTCTCATTCTTAAGGTCTAGTCTTCGTCTTGATGACACTCCGCACACATTTCGCGAGGACAGAGACGGAGGGTCGCTGGACAGGCGGACGAAGTACAGGGCATCACACGAGCGGCCAGCGTCCTGCTAATTCATCTGTTGCCGTCGTTACGACGCGCACTGTCACCGAGGACATGCCTATGCATGTTATCGACAGCAAGGTAGCGAACGACAACGGGCCATATGATGTTATTTTCGAAAATTCGAAAGGTCAGAGAGTGTAGAGTAGTTGTCGTTTCATAGGCACAGTGGGTCTCCGTCGCCAGGACGGTGCACTCGGATTGCCTTTATGTATCTCTGTAGAAAAACCGACTTGTGACAAAACTTGGAAAATAGAACACTTGCTACAGTTACCGTTGGGGGCCGTTATGCGACCATCAGTTCATCAACCTCCCCGGTCCATCCACTCTTTCGCCGCTTTATCTGATGGAGAGTTTCTATCCGTGCCATGCCATCGACACCCTAAAAATAGCCTAGAAGCCGGATGCTTTGCCGCGGAACTAAAGGGGGTCTGTCGTAACCGCCCGAACCTTGTCCGAATGAGCGTCTGCCCGAAACCTGACGGAATCAACCTTTTGTTCTGAAACTTTTAAATCGAAGACGTCGAGTAGATTGTGCGGCTGGTCGCTATCTGTCTGCGAGCTCTATATTGCAGTACATCCAGTGATTTTTACGACAACATCTTGCAGTAGTTTCGTCAAGGTTTCATACAGAAGTGATTTCAACATCACAATATGATACAGATTGCCAAGGCAAGTCAGCGCTCGTACAATTGCGCAGCATAGACTAGCCGTGGTATTTGAGATGATTCCCCACTACCAGCGTACTAGACCTGCTCAATGGCACTCGCTCAAGTCCACCTACATAGGCCAGAGAGTGTCTGGTGCTCAGCTATAAACCCATGATGACTTTTCTACCTACAGGGATGAGTGGAACCGATCCACGAGTATTACCACGGAAGAACGTAAGAGACTTGACGGCGCTGTTGTCAATGTTTCCCGCTTTATGACATTGTTCTGAGTGACAGTTTGTCATATCAAATCTCTCTGTTGAAGCCTTCGGCTTCAAGATCTTGATCGAGAAGGAGGACTGCCCGCAGAGCTATATAAACGTGCACCTCTGGGAGGAGTAAACCTCAGAGCTGGCCTCCCAAGTTACTGGTTAACGAAAAAATCAACCAAACCTTCCAACCATACACACGATGCCATCCCTTACGGTAAGCCTTTGCTCCATGTCCAGCTGTTTGAAGCTCACCTTTTCATGGGGCTGTATGTTAATCTAGGCAACCCAACTACTCTCATTGAGTGTCTTGCTCATGTCCACGACCATGTCAAACTCGATGCCCATCCATATCCAGTGGGAAGAGCTGTTTGAACGTCAGGCTTCCAACTGCTACCCATTGAGCCTCGACCAGGCAAAACAACGTAAGAGGCTATACATTCTTCCTTCTGAACTCTCACCCACTTCTCCTCAATAGTGCCTGGTTGGGGAAAATTAGAGCAATACGCGAAAGATACTTGGGGCGAGGGAGGCTGGAATATCGTCACCAACCCTGAGGATGTGAGCCGATCTCCACTTATGGAGCGATCTCGAGACTGACTTTCTTTCTTCAAGTTCCGCGACCGACCAGCGAATGCTTGCATCGAGGTTGCTAGAGTGCCCCTTCAGTGGTCTCGTAAGTTTCTTCGTCCCACACGTACTTCTCGATATCTGAGGTTGGCCTTAGAACAGCCACAGTGCAGCAAATCAACTGCTGAGATCCAGGGCAAAAGTGTCGGAACTACCACGAAGGTTGCTTTTGATATCGAGCAGGGTACGGAGGCGAAGACAAGTTTGTCGGTGACACGTGCGTCTCTGTTATTCTCAAAAGGCCGTCCCTCAAACCTAATAACTCCATGGTACATTTTAGGCTCAAGTTCAATCACGAATACCGTGTCGTTCAACATTGGCTTCTCCCTTCCCGGAGGCCTTGATGCTGGAGTCGACACCTCGTTCTCAACGACGCTCACAAATGAACAGTCAAAAACGTATGTAGTCTTCAGAAGCGCTGCTATAGAGAAACTGACAACTTCTAGGACCGAGAACACATCTGGGAAGATCAACAAGCAACATTACGAGTTTGACAATGAAGATGGGAAGCAGTGCAAGATGACCGTGAGTTAACTTCACCCTATTGCCATGCGACAAAGTCTTACATCATCTATGTCCTTTCTTTGTTTAGGTTGAGACTTCGGACTGTGCAGCTACCGCGGTAGGCAGAGTTCCTGTAGTAGCAAAGGGATTTGTTTGGTTCAACTACGAGGACAGGGTAAGTGACCAGCTCATATTTTCCCCTCGAGTACTTCTTGACAGTGCCCTCCGGTGTAGCGTGCCCCCAAGGCTGACCCTAACGGGGGGGAGCACTATAAGTGTAAGTTGCCCGCTCCCCTAAGTCACTGAACCGAGGATACTGATGCGGTCTGTCTAGACTCTGCGAGCATCGAGGAGGTTCTCAACGAGGCAGAACGTACAAGCTGGATTGACGTTCAAGGACCTGTCAACACGGTCACCAAGGCGAACTACGAGACCAACTGCGTCAAAGCTGGTGCCGGCAAGAAAGCTGCTCCGAAGAAGAAAGGCGGCGAGAAGGAGAAGGAAGGCGGCAAGAAACCTTCCTCTGGTGCGTCCGCTCCTCCAAAGAAGGGAGAGCCCAATGCTCCAGAGCCCAAAGGAAAAGACCCAAAGAAGCCGGGTCCAAAGGCCCCAGCAGCAAAACCCAAGCCTGCGAGAAAGTAGTGTAGACTTCGATCACTTTAGAGTAAAGTATGTGTGTGCATAGTCAATGGATTGTTGATTTAGCAAGAGTCGGTCCCGACATCGAAGCCTGAAGCACACCCCAACAGGCAAAGGAGCCCAGGGTTGGTGAAAGCTGTCACCTGACTACCGTACCTAAAGTGCCTTGGAATGGGTGCGGGAGATTTACACCAGAAATGTTGCGCGAAGGATACGAGAGTTGGGAAGAAACACGCTAAGGGAAGTAGATCAAGTGAACTTTTCGGAGCAATTAGAGGATTCAAACTCCGATTCGTACACCAGTCGTCGTCATGCAGGCGCCTAAACTCACATGTTGACCACCATCCCCTCACCCATGGCTACTCACCCAAGCGAAACAAGGGAAGAATCGAAGGTAGAAAAGGGAAAGTTCTACTATGATGCTGTTGTCATACAGGTATATATACACTCCCATCGTCACGACTTAATCAAACCGTGGGCTTCGCGATGTCACAGGTAGAGGAGCGTTTGCATCGAGTTCCGGCTCACCATTTGAGAACTTGGTCGCAAGTCTTCAAGGATATGTTCACTCTCCCTCAAGGGCCGGAGGAAGAAGGGGCAAGTGACGAATGTCCCATCAAGCTCACTGGTTGCACGAATGATGAATTCGAAAGTTTACTCGAGATACTCCTCACGCCAGGGTCAGTTACGTCCTTATCATTCAACGATTTTTTCTGTTGTGCTGGTTCGATAATAACGATCGCTACGTCTACCACATCTTATCACAGCCATCTCTCGCCATTGAATCTTTCAAAGGACCAATGGTTCGGGGCCCTCCATCTCAGTACCATGTGGGAGATGCCCGAGGTGCGGATTCAGTGTTCGAATGCGATCTTATTAGCCTGACCATCCGATGTAGGTGCGATCGCTTTGCATCAAGGAGATATCATCGCTCGAACCCAGCGCAGTCGAAAAGGTCAAGCTCGGGACACTCTATAAAGTGTCGACCTGGGTTATCGAAGGCTGCACCTCCCTCGTCGATGACTCCGAAAATCTCGCCCTGGAGACCTTGGCAACACTGGGATGGGAAACAGCTGCGAAGATTGCATGGGTTAGCAGACAGGCAGCGCTGGCTCTTCCAACCTCCAGGAAGCTGGTCGGGATTGGTTCCATCCCCCCTCAGGTCTGGCGTTGCGGATGTTGTTCTGCGGCTGGTAACTTCCAATCCGCATATTGCTTTGCCTGCAGGACGCATGCGTCAAACTTGACCGTCGATCTCAGTGAGATTACTGTTGACACGACGATGTCCTCCTCGAAGAATAAGATTGCAGATATAGTCAAGGCGACTTTTCGTGACGAGCTCAGTCAAATGGATTAGATCGTGTAAATACGCTGCGAATCATAACAGTGCAGATGTGCATCGCAAAAGTCCTGGAAATATTTGAAGGATCTTGACCTTGCTCAGAGTCTCTCCGAGGTTGTTGTTGGAGGGCACAATTGTTCGACGATTCGCTCTTTAACCCTTAGGTACGACCGCGGATCATCGATCAATGCTCGCTTCGGACGACGCAAGCATTCAAAGCAACGTCACTGAGTCCGGTTTCTTTCATCTTTTCCACTGGAACATTTCTAACTTCACGGATACACACGTCCATGGTTCTCAATGTCCATGTTTGGTATTCGAAATGTAGAGTAAGCATTCAATCGAACACTTCGATACTCCCACTCCGTCTCGAAGCACTTTTACTAAAACTGTGCTAGTGCTTCCTTCATGGAAGGTTGTGTCATGGCAGCCTTCACTTCTGGATTGTCTGCCTAGACTTCGACGCCGACTATAAACATAAAATCGTAACAATATCGTAACTCGTCTCCCATTTCAGATACCCCTCAATGAGACCATTCCTTCTCTGCGTTCTTCCATTCGTCTCCCATCTGGCATGGGCAGTCCCAATATCAGTTATTACAGTTCTAACCTCAGGCCCATCTTCAGCTCAATCCACACTCAACACTACGTCTTCTCCTTCCAACACAAGTAGCACACAGACCATCACCGTGCTTCCGCTGGGCGATAGCATTACTTTCGGAATAGGCAGCAACGACCTCAATTCATACAGGCAGTTCCTACAGACCCGTCTCGCAGACGATGGTGTTGACATCGACTACATCGGTTCGGTGAGGAGCGGCATCATGACAGATAACGATAACGAAGGCCATTCTGGTGCCACCATCGACCAAGTATCTGCGTTTGCGGATGGCATTTTACTCCAGAGACCCCAGGTAAGCCATTACCCCTATAGGCTCTTTCTTCGATCGGGCACTCATTCCGAATACTTGACCTCCATTTCGATTTGGAGTAGGCTGTTACCCTTTTAGCAGGGACTAACGATGTGGCTCTTAACCGTGATCTTGCCAACGCACCCAACCGGCTTATCCAACTCGTTGACAAGATTGCTTTAACCTCGCCGAACACCACCATTCTCGTCGGCAGCTTGACCCCGCTACCATTTTTCAACCGACAGGGAGCGGTAGATCGATTCAACGCCGCTTTGCAAGGACTGGTTCTAGCAAAGGCTAGTGCGGGGCAGAGAGTCGTTTGGGTGAGCATGGCAGCTGTCGAAAATGCTGATTTGGCCGACGGAGTTCACCCCAACGCGGGTGGATATGTGAAGATGGGACAGGCGTGGGCGAGCGGGTTTCTCACCGCGGTAGAGAATGGCTTGATTCAGTAAAGCTTTGCGATAGGAAGGATGTAATCATATCAAACAATGGACGTGACAAATAGGACTATGGCGAAATGATTTCATTCGAATTCCCCCCTATCATGGTTTCGTGAGTTTTCGAGAACTTGCTAAGTAAAGTGTACTTACGGTCCGATCATCACACCCTTCTTCATCAAACCATTCATTTGACTGTGAATGTTGGCGACAGCGAATTGTCTGCGCTCGGCAGGAACAACGGCGCAGAAAGATGTGTTGAAAGTGATGTTAAAGACTTGCAATTTAGGGAAAGATGGCCGCTTCAGGATGTCGCCCAGCGCAACCCAGGTTTTGCCAGTGGAAAGGGCATCAAGGTACGACTCCACGTCGAGTCCTTCCTCTTCGGCCTCGATATCATCGTTCCATTTGTTGAAGTCAATCGAGAAGTTGACGGTGGTCAAGTTGCTCGGAGTGTCAGATTGGGATAAGCGGTCGAAGGCGCAAGCGAGTGTCATGAAATTGCGGAAATCGTCCACAGAAAGGCAATAGTAGGATAGGTGAAGGTGAATATGCTCGAGATTTGGTAGATGGTTGAAGGGAAAGATGGAATCAGGAAGAATCCAATACATCCCGGATTCGGTGTCGTCTTGAAGGGACGGAGGAGTCTGCTTGACACTGAATGTTTTGACCGTCAAACCACAAAGGTTGAGTAACATTGGCCAAGCTTCTATCATGTCTTCATCGAATGTATAGGCCCAGACCGTCAATTCAGTGATTTGAGAGATGTTGAGGGTGGCCTCGGAGCTTTTCAAGCATTTCATAAGCGTCTTCAAGAATTCTCCGCACTTTGTGACTGTAAGAAATCGAAGGAGTTGATCGGCTATTGGGGTTGGTGATGGCAGATTGAGTGGAAAGCAGGAGCCGGTTAGGACGGAGTGTGGAGGAGACACCTCTACGTCTTCGATGGTAAGTGACTTGATGTGGTGAAATTGCACCAAAAGCGATGGATCCATATTGTCTATGGCTGACAAGTGAAGAATACCAATGTTAGGGGAGGCCATTAGGTTGTAAAATGCGGCGTTGAGGGCCGGTGATAACAGATCCCAGTCTATATCAACCAGGACGACATGCTCCAGGTACGCCAAGAGGGCTATTGTATCGACGAGTTTGGGGCATGACAAAAACCATGGATCTTCACCCTCTTCATGCATTTTCAACTGTGCTCCGACGTAGAGCATTTTGATGCATTTTGCCAGTACAGAGTTGCTCTGTACCAAGGAGTTGAGCTGACCGCATCGGCCCTGGGCGTCTCCATCGCTGAGCTCGACTTCGCGAAAGAGGTGGTACCTGGTGCGGCGGTACCACGCAGAACTAACGAGCCCCAACGATTGGAGGTCAAGTGGATCGTCTTCTTGAACACAGTCAATGACGCGGTCGATAAGCTCTTGGGGAAGGATGAAGGAAGGTGAATATTTGCAAGAAGGCATGATGTAAGACAAGGAGAGAGAGTATACACGCCAGCGAGACGGATGTCCACCACGAAAGAGAATTCAGCAACAGGAGTTTGAGGAGACAAGGAACCCTGTATGTATTTGCGCAAGCTTGTTCGGGCAGATGATATCATACAGAACCAAACTCACAGTCTCCCCCCGACGGCGAACCTTCTTTAGGTAAAATTGACTTCAAACTTTCCAAACACTGCTTGAAGATAAATGATATGTGGTCCATCTTTGCCTCCTTCGACCCCTCCGCCTGGACGGACTGACAATGATGATTGATCCAAATATCGGGCTCTGTAGCCGGGATTATTTATATTTACTGCCGTCACGGTCAGCTTTGGTTCTCACTCCTCTTCCTCTTTCTCCCTCGAGGTGCGCAGCTTCGTACCGGCAACCCTCGCTCCTGGTGCCCAACAATATCTATCTAGGTGACACCTCTTTTACGATGAGCCTCAATCGCGGGACATACCTCCCGCTTTCCGAGCACGTCTTTACCAGGGAACACACATCCCTGCTCCAAGCCTACCAGCGCGCTTCATGGATCTGGACTCCGGAGGTTGGGCCATACGTAGCTCCATACGCTCCAACAGGAGAGCAGAGAGGCTTCCGCTGGACCTACCGGAACTCCGTACCAACCAGAAGACCATCCAAGGCCACAATCATCATGGCAGTCGATAACTACTTTGCCCTCTATATCAATGGCGCCGTCGTCCATCCCGCCGATCCCAATAACGACTTGTGGACCGCGCTGGCGTTCGAGGTTCCCATCCGACCTAGCACTAACAACAGCACCGGCGACGGGAAAGTCGTGTTCTCTGTGAGGGGTGTAAACGCTAGAGACACGCCGCACATCAATCAGAACCCTGCTGGCATCGTGGCAGCGATCAAGATATCTTTCGATGGGAACAAAGAGAGTGAAACGTTCATCACTGGAGCTAATATGAAATGGAGAGGGGAGGCGCTCCTGGAGCCAGGCTGGGTGGAAGTCGATTTCGATGATAGCAAATGGAACGATGCAGTTGTGTTTTCCCCGCAACTTGCAAATGCTATTTGGGCCCCGCATCGAAGGAGAAGTCCGACCATGATGCTCGTTGGGACGAGTTTACCCCACCCTTCAACGATTTCGTCAGTCCCTGTTGCTTCCAGTGTACCGGTGCACATTGGAGGCCCGACTTGGGGCGATTGGACTATCACGTTGGGGCCAAGGGAGCTGGCAGGTATCTTGATTGGATTGGCGTTTGTCACAGTCGTTCTCGCAGGAATGGCGGCGTTTCTTAGGGCTCGACTCAAGTCCATCAGACGGGCTTCGTATAAAAATCTTCAGTCTAACATTATCTCGACCAAGTAATTAGCTATAATCTGTAGCTTCAGAGTCAAAGGAAGGACGCTATTCTTTTCATTGGTTCTGGCACCCGGTATTCGAGCCCCTCGTCGCGTTCACACAGATAAATTAGTTCCTATTACCAAACTCGATGTACATTAGAGAGTCCGTAATCTAGTCCTTGCGTTGTGGTGCCCTGGGTCTCGGAGAGGGTTTGGCGTTGGAAGAGGCTCTGGGCTTGGTCGAAGTAGACTTGGTGGGGGGCTTGCCAGCCGTGTTTCCACCGGTACCTTTGGTCGCAATCATGCCAGATGCGCTTTCAGCCCTTGGAGAAGCAGAAGTCGACTTTGATGGCCTTGTTGCATTCGCACCCGGCTTGACGGTAGTCCTGGCAACAGCTTTGGAAGCCCCCAATGGTGTACAATTAAGTGCATGCGCGGTCTTCGAAACAGCATTCAAGGGACCTTGGAACTCAATCATGCTGGTTCGTTCGGCTTCGGTGAGAACGCTGGAGAGCTGGAGGGCCCCTGTATTCAGTGTTAGCGATTTCGAGGTGTGGGATATAGTACGAAAGGACTGACAGTGGTAGTGTTTTGAGCCGCCTGGGTTGTTCTTCGATGCTCGCTATGAGATGGTTAGCTTGCGGGAACTCAGGAGGTTGTGACACGGCTTACAGGACTCGGGTAGTAGAACCAGACAAATCCAGAAGCCACAACGGGGACAACTCCCTTACCCGTCGCTCTGCACGTCTGTGTATCGATCTAAAACAAGGTTGTTAGAGCATTGTGGTGTTAGCTCTGCGGTGCGACCTGATGACAAGGAAAGTAGGGGACTTGGGTGACTTACCTCCAACTTGCATTGATCCCCATCCTTGTTTTCGTAAGTAACGGTTATCTCTTGCATATTATTGTTTGACATGGTAAATCTACCCAGCAGAGGTCGGTCAGCTCACTCTGCGCGTGGCCAAGTCCTTATTGTGGTATCACTCACGTCGAAGACCTCTCATTCTTCACAGTCGCCGAAAAGGACGTTTCCATCCCGGCAGAGAAACCCGAATACTCGAACCCAACATTGAACGAAATTGAGTTCGTGATCTCCGAAGATTCTAGGTTTCAACAGGCGTGTCAGATCAATTTCGACAGTTTAATCCTGGAGCGGAGGAAGAGGTAGTACGTATACGCACTGGTGACAGTCCAGGATCCAGATTGCTCAGAACCCGTTTTCTGGACGAACGAAATCGTCGCGTCAGCACCCTTGGTCATACCTTCTCCTAGAGTTTTGATCGAGGAGCAGCTTGGTTGCTCTTCATAGATCGACGTCAGAAAGCCAATGCTTGCAATTGAGGGAACATAGTCACTCACGCGCCCATTCAATCTTGATTCTGGGTTCGTCCATGCAGGCGTCGGCTCCGCGGTCAGCGTACTACGTGAACAGTTATTAGTCCAAGCACTGAAATCCCGGCGATAGCAAGGACAGATGGGATGAGCATCCACCTCGGGAGGGTTAAGCGTAGGTCCACCACCTTCGCCCCATGTATCTCGAGCATATTCAACGACCTTGTTCCATGCCGGAACTAATAACATTGAGAACGAACTAGAATCAGATGCAACAAGGTAGTCCGTACGCTTTTTCAACTGTTCAAGCTGCATAGGGTAACACGAAACTCCTTGTCGCTCCTCAAGTTCCACCATATCGACGGTGTCGATCGGCATGGCTGTGACCGACGTTGAGGTCGAGATGAGGAGGGTGGCCAGAAGAACGAGTTGTGAGATCTAAGAGTTATCCATTGTAAGCACATCGAAGCTGCGTCAAAACGGATAGAGGAAAATAAGAAATAAACATACGGAAATAGGGCTCATGGTGATTAACGTTTGATTGTGGATTAGGAGAGGGAGATAAACTGAATGCCAACCAGTGGCAGAAAGACTTTGTTTGGGAGTGTAGAAAAGAGACCAGCTCTACCGAAACACTCCTAGTCTCAACGACTTGCATTATACTTCGAAGGGAAGTACCGGGGAACCCGCGGGCGGTTCAGCGGGTACACAAAAGAAGTTCATGCCCGCCACCGCCAGATCAATGAGCGCGTGCACCCACAAATCATAATGTCCAACGTATATCCGCATGGAGCGCTCGGACTTGGACTTGGAACGTGATGGTTGCATAGTACCCCGCCCAACATAGTCCTGCGACCCCCGGAATGATTTAGAGCTCAAAAATGCGTGTCCATAACGCGCTCATGTTTTACGATACCCACCCACTATGACGAAGTAGCGGATGAACACTGCTTCTCGTCTTCGCATGTCAGGCTCGGACTTGAGTCGGAATGTATCAAACTGCAAGCAGTGAGACACACTTTTGAAACCGACGAAGAGGCGTTTTACTCGATCAGAAACGGCAACTCTGCTTTCAGTCACTCATCACACCGTAGTTTGACTGTCTGGATGAGCTTCGAACAAGAATGATTACGTGGATTCAACATAAGAGTGACAAATGGAGAATAGTTGAAGGTAAATGAATCAAATACTCACCATGAGGAACACAGTAATATCTCAATCCGATTCGAAGAGTCCCAGAATATGCTTCGCAGGGTCCGTGAACCTCCCATGTGCAGTACCCTTGGACTCGGTGAATGACAGCTGTCTCACCTACCAGAGGAAAGCCTCTACACATGGTTACCCACCTACACCTGAGTCCCATGCATGCCTCAAGGAAAACGGCGTTAAAGTGAGGTAGATTAAAACAAGTTCCCAACCAAAAAAGGGGAGGACATCTACATATTCACACCGACATCGATTCCGACTCCGACTAATAGAGACGAGAGGAGATCGTGAAGGGCCTGGACAGTCACAAGATGCACCCTCGGGGGATCTGTTGTCATTGGAGGCGGCGGGTGCAAGGCCGGTGGAGTAAAATGCGGCAAAAGAAGCAGGGATCGTCGGATAAACTTGTCCTCAGATTTTCCTTAAATTTCTTGGTTCCCTTCCTTGATTTCGAAATTCCTGCACATGACCCCACGCTCGAATACACAGCGACGAGCGACGATGACAACTGCTTTGCTGCTTGCAGGGTTTTTGGTGACGCGTGTGGTAGCCCAGATTACTATAACCACTGTGCCGACCATCACTGCCGCTCCAACACATTCAGGTTCAGGTGTACCGCTATACGGACAATGTGAGCCCTCCCGACAACTATAAGACATCGAGAGCCATTGATCTACGATTCTTAAAAGGTGGAGGAAGTGGGTATACCGGTCCGACCGTATGCGCAACGTGAGTGCCTTCGTGTGATATCCAGCTAAGATAACATACAGTCACTGCGTCGATGCTTAAAAGACACCGTTAGCTCGGGCTACGCAGATGTCACTTGTTCCTCTATCAACAAGGGTACGTACGCACCACATCTTGGTTAACTAGGATGACGCATTGCTCGCACAGATTACTCCCAGTGCGCCCTGTGCCCGGTCTACAGCTGTGCCAGCTGCCCCACAGGACAAATCCAGACTCTAACCCGTCCCTCTCCCTCCGCATGCCTCAAATGTGGCTGCGTAACGCCAACCTCAACACCAACGATCGTCACTCCCCCTCCTCCAACGATCGTGCCTCCAACCCCGACTCTGCCTACGCCACCGACAACCTGCCCAGCTAGCGTCGCCTGCCCAACATGCACCGGAGCTTACTGGAGCACCCACTCAGTCCCGGCAACAACGTTCAATCCGACCAGCACCCGATGCGCTACGTGTACTTGCAAGCTCTGCCCCGTCGTGGATTGCTGGTGCAGTTATCCACAGCAGACGTATAGCGGGTTCATCAAGGATGGCTGTCAGTGGTGCGCTTGTGTGCCGAATCCTTCGTATACCAGTACCAGTACCAGTACAACTACGACGAAGACTGTTCCGCCGATATTGACTCCCCTTCCGCGTGGCGTCAAGGCGGAGAGGGAGGGGGAGGGGTTGGAGGTGAGGAAGAGGCAGTTCTCAGCGAAGGAGACGGATTTGGCTTAGGGTCTAGGGCACCAGAGAGTAGAGTGTGATGATACTGCTTGCTTCGATACGAGGAAGGATTCCGCCTTGCATGGTTGTCGGATTCGATGCAAAGACGACAGTTGAACGCTGGGGCATAACTTCCAGAGTTGTTATGTTGAATCAACTATGAAATATTTTTAACGTCGAGGAGTAGTGACACCTATCTAGAGCGGTATTCAATTGATTTCGAGTCCGATTGGGCTTGGTCATGGAATCGTTTCGAGGACAGCAAAGGTCCCAATCAGGAACTAAAACCGGAGCGCCCTCTAGTTTGTTTCAATGAGCTCCGGCATCCTAGTGACCACGTTCAACTTATTGTCGGGACCTGCCAGTGTTCTAGGCTCTTCTCTTGACAGGGCTCGCCTTGCTTCGCTACGGCATTGGGATCAGGTATACGGCTCAGGCCTGTTGGAACACTGACTCGCTATGAATATGAGAAAATTGATTAATTCTGAGGATACCGTTCGATTAAGCTGTTTGTTTGAGGTGAATGCTCATTGCTTCCTGCACGCACACAGTCAGCTTACCGTTGAATACGATGTCTGTGAGTTTGCAACCTTGGTGTAGGTGTATCAACATGTGCCAACGCTACCTTGGCATTGCGATGCCGTCGTTTAGACGTCAAACAGGAGGCGCTTCGAGGCTGTCTCAGAGCAATGCCGCTCTCTTTAACACAATTAATGTATGGACCCTCCATAATCTTAGGAATGCTGACTTTCTCGTGTGACACACAGAAGTTATGAGCCCCAGTTCGACATGTACAACTCATTTATCCAGCACTGCTTGATAAACTGAATGCGTCCAAACCCTGACAATGTGGATGTCAAGTGTGATGCGAGCACGCAGCTATGACTCCGCACTGCCCATACTCCACCTCGTACATCCTGGTCGTCGGATACTCAAACCCTACTACATCCCATCGTCAAAGTATTAAGTTTGGTGCAGCTTGCTTCTGAGCATATGAGGGTCAAAGCGAGATGATGCCAAGATGAGAGGTCAATGTGGCGGAATGCAGAGAGGACATACAGAGAAAGACTGGCCAGAGAATGAGCTGCCAAGAAGTAAACAGGGATAAACTGATCGAGGACGTCTCTTTCAAGATATACAAGATATACGTGGATAAGGCCAGTCAGGAAAGAATTATTGGCTATTTACAATATTCGCGTATAATAACAGACATCCAATAAAACGCTTGCAGGAATACCTTCCTAATGATACTCTTTCGTTTCAGGTGACATCAAAAGTGACTTTGTCCCTTCTACCTGTCCCTCACCCTCTTCCTCATATTTTTTCGGGGGACTGAGCAACGCCAAAGTGTGAGAATTTGCGGCTGCAAGCTCAAACGCTCTTGTTTGGATGAACGAGTGCATCTTGTTAATGGAAGTCCAAACTTGCAGGAGCTGGTCCACGTATGCGTTGACGTCATCGTCTCCTGCATACTCGCTTAGCAAGTAGACAAGTTCATCGCGCTGGAGTTTAGCAGAGTCGACGACAGAGGTGCAGAAGATATCTATGAGAGAGAGTAACTCAGTTCAGGTAGACTGAAACACTGATCAGGTTGGGATATACGCACAGCAAAATACGTTCTCGGCGTCCGCCATCACACCTTTCCCACTGAAGTTGTATCGCCAAATCTGGTAGAACTTGAGCGGAAGTCCACCTTAATAAATGTTGAGACTGACCTTGACATCAATTCGAATGATAGCATTGTGCTCCATGAAAATGAAGAATTTCTGTTCCTCCTGTTCCCCGGCGTGGTTGTTCCCAAGTATCGCGTTCAAAGCCCCTGAAACAATTTTCTAAAAATCCAAAGTATGGCGAATGAGCGATACGAAGAGCAACGGACGCACCAGCGTTGGGGGTTGAACGTACCTTGAACCCATTGATAATCGCCTTATTCTTTGTGTCCTTATCAGCGGGCGTCACCCCATCCTGTACAAGCCCAAAGAACGAATCGACGACCTCGCTCAATCCTCCTTCGCTTGTCTTGCTATCGACATTGACCCGGTATCCCCTTTCCCACCTCATCGCTCGGAGACCCGGGATCATTTTCTTCTGTACACTCTCAGGGTCTTGGAACATGCTGCGGGATCGGTAGGTAACGGAAGAAAAGGCAACTATCAGAAGTGCTCACTCTTCCAGCTCACCCTGATATTTATCCAACTCGCTATTGGCTGACTTGACTAAGAAAGCGAGCTGCTCTAGCAGCCGTGCTTTGGCCTCCTTGTCGGGTGCAGTGATGGCATTTCGGAAGGCTGAGACGGCTGCACCCATTGCGATGTATGTTGCTTGTGATCAGATCAAGTGGGAGATCGTTAAACTTGTAGAGTTTTCTGCGAGTCGGTCTTGACTCTCTGAGCCTCAGACGTTTTATCTTGGAGGTGCACAGTCTCGTCAGCCCTGGCTATAGCCCACTGACATTCGAGATCCTTGTCAAAGGAGCTTTTCCAAGTTCCTTGGTACGACTTGAGGACGCCTTCAATCGGAATTTGAAATTGTCTTGTGGATCCGGTGAAAAGAGAAGCTTTGAACGGATCGGAGTGCGTCGAGCTCGATCTCGAACCATCTTAAGTGGATTAAACGCAGGAAAGTATACTGAAGCGGCCGAATAGCTATGTGTGGTCCTTTCAAGGGTTTTCTTTGGTTTTACACCTACTGCCTACATACAGTCCCACGCACGCTCACGCAACAGGCCCGCTTCCGGCCTCTAGAATGCGACGCTCCTTCGCATAACATGGCTGTATAGCTCAGTCTAACGCTCGAACTTGAGCTTCATCGTTTGATTGAGAGCCTGCCTATTCAAGCTCTTTTCTGGTCTAGGCTAGTCTTCCTATTTTTAGAAACCTCGACCTCACAAAACTGAAGTCGGATCTTCTGTGGTACATCCAACTGACAGACATCACTCTCTCAGCTGGGACTGTCTCGCCAAGCCACTGGCTCCTCTCGAAGATCGAGACGGACGACTTCTGGCCCCTGGGTGCATTCGTATTGGATATTTATACTTGACCGCCAATCTTGAAATAAACCATCAAAAAACCTTCCAACATTTATCTCACTAGCAGCTATTCCTAAGTTCCGACAAGATGAACATTGTCACCAGTGTCGATTTCGCCGATGACAACGAAGATAGTACGACTGTGGAGACCAAAAAGTACATTATTCGACTGAAGGACGAGGTCGACCTCAGCGATCACGTCAAGAATCACCAGAACAAGTTCCACCGTGCAGTCGAAGGCTCCGAGAAGAAAAACATCTTCAAAGTGTACCAGCAGTTTCCGCCTGGGTTTATCAACGCTTATGCCGGTGCGTACTCATCCGGATATTCCGTGATGATGTCTTTCATGAAACTGCCTGACTGTGGATACCGTATCAATCAGCGGAACTTTCACTGGATGTTTTCAAGGAACTGAACGACTGCCGGGATGTTTCTTACATTAACGAAGATACTGAAGCGATCTTGTGGAGGATCGTGGAGCAAAGGTAAGTCTTCTTCATTCAGATACCTACGTACCTTTGATTGACTAAATGTATGCATTTTCCTGGGTCGGCCTCTGCAGCAATGCTTGTTGGAGTCTTTCTCGACTCCAGAGCCGCGATCCTCAGGCGAATGTGGCCGATCCCGAAATCGTAAACAATTTGAATTTTAGGTATGTGTATGATGACGAGAGAGAGACGGGGCGGGATGTTGATATCTATATCGTCGGTAGGTGCTCGACGTTCCTGTCAGAAGTTCCACTGCGTACTGATTTCAACTCTATCAGACACTGGTAAGCGATCTTGCACTGTCTGAGAGCATGTTCATGAATGAAAATACGATGAAGGCGTTGTCGACAATGTAAGCATGTCACTTCGTACTTATAAGCGTACATATTTGAGAATCACTTTATACATCCCATAGAATCAATTCGGACACCGGGTGCAGCCGATCAACCCCAACGATACCAATGACGAAGACGGGCATGGAACATTCGTTGCGTGAGGAAGCAGACCAGTTTTTCATAATTTTCGATTTAACATCGCCTCTCAGTGGAATTGCAGCTGGCACTCGATGGGGAGTAGCGAAGGTACGTGAACCCTGGACAATGTTCCCTCAAAGTCTGACTGCATGAGAAACACGAAGGATGCGACTATCATACCTATGAAAGTCAGAAAAAGGACCGAGTTGTGAGTACCTGTTCATATTCCGTACCTGGCTGTGGTCACTATTGGCCTGACCGAGAACAGTGGGGCTTGTATTCTGAGGATATTCGAAAGGCACAGAAGGAGCCCACATAGGAACTCGGTCGTGAACATTAGCTTGGGATGGAGAAGGGAAGTCGACAGACCAGACATCTGTAACGAGTTCGTGACTCAGGTGAGTAGTATGATCCCTCCCTTCGCGCCTCCTCGTTTCTCATGAATACACCCTTTTTGATAGCTGGTGGCCGGCGAAGTTCATGTAGTCGTGTGTATTCCAGGCCAGTCATTTGCTCCTCTTTAGCTGACGACATGAGAACTACAGGTTGCAGCGGGAAACTACGACGCTGATGCATCAGACTTTGCACCTGGAAGTGCCGCAGATGTGATCACCGTTGGTGCAACTGACGTGTTCAACAACCGATGGGTCGAACCTGCTCCCCCTGAATCTGATCCACCTGCAGCAAGACAAGGTTCGAATTACGGTGAGTTACCGAGATAGAACTCGCGAAATTCCTGTGATGCTAATTCGAATCTTGGTAGGGCGTTGTGTGACTTTCTTTGCACCTGGCGTACGAGTAACAAGCTGCACTAATGAACGTTGCGATCAAGAATTTCCTGGTCGCGTAAGATCTGCATTATCACTGAATCCGTCAGTGAATCTAATCGTTGTATTCAGACATATAAGCAAGACACTGGAACGTCATTCGTAAGCTCTGTCACTCGTTCAAAGTCCTCGATGCTTCTGACTGACATTCATGTAACGTCGTACTCAGGCTGCACCTCTGGTATCCGGAATTATTGCGAGCATTATCTCGTTGCACGGGAACTTACCACCTGTAATGATGGCTGACGTCGTAAGGGGGCTCTCCCTGCCGGGTCAAGTCAGAATGAGAAGAAACGGTATGCTTGAAACCCCTCTTGAGGTGCCACCAGTCAACTGATTTTTACTCGTTAGATCTAGACGAGACCCCCAACTTCCTCGTCCAGGGACCTTACCACCTGGTAACCACGTTGGAGTACCACGTCAATTCAATGACCCATCTAAGCACAGTTCCTCCTCACAACGCCGTATTTTCCTGGGACCCGAGCTCCGAGCCAATGAGAGGGGAAGTCCTTTCGTTTGGGGGTGGCGTCGTTGCGCCGTGGACGAGATGGGCAGATGCACGGCAAATAATGAGGTACGTTCTTCAGTGGCATATCGGGTAAAGCTAGCTCATGTTTACGCTAATATGGCGTTCTGACATATAGATTCCAAACAATCAGCGCCTATCCTTTCGTCGATCTTGAAATATACCGAGCGAAAACACATCCAAACGCACCAGACGACATGGACAAGACCACTTCTCTCTCCTTCGAAGGAATGAAAGTGAGTAGACCTTTGGATTTGTGGTGTCTCTTCGTGAACGCTGATCGAACTCATTCTCGCATAGGTCCCATTTACTGATGGGAAGCTGAAAAACGGCGAGCAAGAGCACAGGATTCGACTGAAGCGTTGCAGACTCACAAACTCAAAGCCTTGATGGAGGGATGGCGCTTTAGGATCCCAGTTGTTCGAATAGTGACTACCTTTTCTCGGTCTGCCTATTATGTAGTGTATTCTTCCAATAATGTTTGGTTTCAAACAGGGTAGAAAATATCAATCAACCGCTGCGCTGACTCCATAGTACACGGCGCAGTGAAAGGATTGATTTACCTGACTGATCGAGGACTTCCGCGTCATGTAACAAGAACAGAGGCAGCAGCACTTCTCACAAATATATCAAGATCCGTAATGTTCACGAGGCGTATTGAAGGAAAGTCCGTCTGTTGCCAAGGCGAGATGCACAAACAACTGGCCCGGGCGTTTCATTATGATAGCCCTAGGATTTGCGGTTATCAATCCAAAGAAGATGAGAAGATCAAATACTATTTTGAAATAGTCAGACTGATGGTAGATTATCGTGTACAAGATAGCGCGTGTTGTATCTTCTCAATGCCGCCTGGCGACTGTATCTATCGAAGCGACAAGGGCATTTTATACCGCTTTCAGAGTTTCAGTCTGAGGTAGCTATGTCAAAAATTCGGGACTGGGCGCCACAAACCATGTGGTCAAAAGTGTCCCCAGGGATAGGGTATGTTCAAATACTCAGCACTTCTGTAACTACTGATCGTCCCCACATCTTTGCTTCCTCCGCCATGTCGGTTTGAAGAAAGTGATTGAATTGTAGGGCATATGTACGTCAAAAAGCTTTATGGCGAAACGAGTAGACCTTGTCTACCGGTTTTCAGTCATCTCCAGTCCACACAGCTAATCCAACCCGTCAGCCATCTCAACAGGTAGGACCTCGAGCGAAGAGAAAGGGACGTACCAGGCCCAGGTAGCTCATAAGTCGTAATTGTCGGTGCCTCAGGACTGTACAAGTCGACGTTGAACCCGGGATCGGACGCCTTATACGCCCCTGGGAAGCTAACGAGATATTCGTCCGACGGAAGTTTCCCTCCACCTCCCACGACCTTGAGTTGTGCGCATTCAACGTAGAACTGAGGTCCTGTCCAGTAGGCGTGGATGGCGATGAGTTCGTGCTAAATAACAGGTAACCTCGTGAGTATCTCCGGGTCGGGAATGTAGACAGACAGGTCAGGGTTGAGTGACGTGCGTACCCTGATGAGATACTCTCCGTCTGCAAGAGCTGCGGGGATGGTAGCGGTATAGACACCAGCCTTGGAAACGACCCCACTTCCCCAATCTCCGTCCCTATATAGAGGTTAGTCAAGGATGGAGCGAAACTCAGCAGGAAAAACGTACACAAGATTCCCACTGAGCAAACCGGCATGGTCGATCTTGAACCACTTCAAGTCTCTG
Organism: Candolleomyces aberdarensis; assembly: GCA_004126415.1. Taxonomy (NCBI): domain Eukaryota; kingdom Fungi; phylum Basidiomycota; class Agaricomycetes; order Agaricales; family Psathyrellaceae; genus Candolleomyces; species Candolleomyces aberdarensis. Next base: position 60,607 of record SDEE01000147.1, on the reverse strand, counting down.
CTAATCGACTCTGCACATATGCCGGGACATCGTGCCATGTACACGGTCGCAGGGCCATAAGGATGTATCCACAGACTATCAAAGTGTGTGGCTCGAGGTCAGCCTCCAGCAAGCTCTCAGAGCCATAGAGGACTACGTACCCGTAAACTGCAGTGATATTCGTCCCTGCTTGGATCGTTGCTGACAACTGCGTTCCTCCTTCTCCCACTGGACCACCGTCGTTGTTACAGGACATGGCCTATAGAAAGGCGGGTAGCAGGTTTCAGGTCTCATTCCAATTGGTGGGGTTGTTAATGAGGGCATACCGGATCTAGCGGGTCGAGCATAGGATCGATCGTATCTAACATCGAGGGCTGAGAGGATATCCAGCCAACGAGAAAGTTACAGCATGCTCACGGTAAGGACGAGCGATTGTTGCCTGCCCTTCTGGGGATTCAAAGGCATTGTATCCCGGATAATCCACAGCTATTGAGCGAGGGAGAGACGAAGATGGCCGAAAGATTTTCGATGAACGTTGAAGAGAAATGTAGGGTAATCGGAAACGCACCGTCGATAACATAGTTAGTCACTCCACCATGGGCACGGACCCGACTCAAAATAAAAGGAGCTAGGAGGAAGAGGGTAGAGATATGCATCGAGGAGTCGTGGTGTTAGTCAGGGCGTCCAGAGGCTAATCGTTCCAACGCAGTGGTCGAAGTGACACAGAAACCGGTAGAATCGTTTAGACCATGGTGCACGGCCATGGCTTTAATGAACCGTGCTCCACCCGGGGATTATCCCAGACAACTTAAATCTGTTCTCACCCATGGTCCTACTTATAGGCCAGGACAGAAATAAGATTGTCGAGAGAAAGGAGTCTGCCTTGATAATTGAATATAAAAATAGGTATCCTCGGCATTATCTTGGGTCGTCCAAGAGAGATCACCGACATCTTGGCGAGAAGGCCCGGAAGCTTGCTGAGACGGGGCCGATGACAGGGGGTGCAGGAGGATGGAAGACGTGAACATGTAAGCAGCATGAGGTACGCAATGCTTGAACTGGGAAAGCTGTCAGCCAAAAATGGAACAGACTGTCGCCGCAGAAACAATAACTTACTTATTCTTTCTTTTTTGGAACACAGCTCGTAGTACCAACGGGCTCCAGCGTCCAGGCGGATGGCAAATGAACCTATCACTAATGTCCGTCACTCTGAATCCTGATGCCAATTGCAAACCCAGGTGGGACATCGATTTTGAGCATGAGTCGTTCCTCCAATATCGTTTAGCAGCGTAAGGCGCCGTCACTTTATTAAGGCATTCCGTCGCCAGGCAGGGCGCTCGAGTGTTGAATAGGTAGAAAACTGTGAAAGAAAGTGATTCAGGTAAGATTCAGCGCCTCGGCGGAGCTTGCATGTGCTTGGATCCGATGGCTTTGCCAAAGAGGGCCAGTCTGTGGCAACCACGCGGCCCGTTTCCATTGGCATTTCTTCACCTCGTCGCGAATCGTCCGGACCGAATGTCATGACACCTTTACTGCTGGCTCAATTCACCACTCAACCCTATTCAGTGTAACCGTGCTTCAAGTCCCTTTCGCTATCATTTGGGCCTTTGTATCTTCGCAACCCAGCTGTGCCCATAGCCGCAACGGGGAGTCTGTCTGCTGAAAAGAGGCATATTCTGCTCTTGCTAAGGCTTGGAATCTCTGCTTTGCGAGATTCTAATGAACCAGCTACTACTGCAACGGAACCCACAGCGTGTGCGCCTCATATATTCAAATTTCTTTGTCGTCGACTTCTTTGACTCGTCTCTCTTTGTTCCCGTCCGCATGAAATAAAGGCGGCCACCATCCCCGCGAGACTACTCATACTCCTCTTTCTCCTGCTTTGCCCTGTATGGATAGCCATTCCATCACCCCGACGCTGGGAGGATTTACCATTGGCGATATGATCGCGTGAAAGGCATAGTTCCTATGTGCCTTACTTCAACCCCGTTGAACTCACCATACCCGCGTTGTCCAGATTGAAGATGCGATTTATCTAATTACAAAACGTCAACTGTGCGGCTGGTCTGAAGTCTTTGCCGACATGCTCCTCTCCCCGCCAGTTCCCGGATCTAAGGAAGGAACGTCTCTGGATCATCCGATAGAACTGGCAGGATGTACGAAAGTTGAATTCGACTGTCTCTTGGAAATCATGTGTTCGCCTATGTGAGTACCAAGTCCTGTACAGATCTGTTGGTATCGTAGAGAATAGCGACGTCTTCGTCTCTCAAACAGGCTCTCTGTCAAGCCGAGTCCTCCGAAGTTGTCCGTCGAACAGTGGAAATCTGTTCTCAGGATGGCAGACATGTGGCAGATCCCCGTTGTGAGTTCTAAATCTCTACTGGTCTCTCATGCGTTCTGATCCAACGTCAATTGCAATCCAGGCGCGAGCTCTGGCTATCGAGGCTTTATCCTCCCTCTCCCTACCCCCTCTCGACAAGATCAAGCTCGAGTTCACCTACCTGGTGGCATCATGGCTCATCGAAGGATGCGTTTCTTTGATTGAGAATCCCAGTTACGCTACGTTAGAGACGCAAGCCGTTCACTTAGGCTGGAAGACGGCGGCTCGTATCGCATATGCAGGACAGCAAGCCTACAGGTTGCCAAGTGACGGGAAGGTTACGATTTCCTGCGATAAATTTCAATGCTCCGAGTGTGGGGCGACAGGACTGGGCCTCGCTGAAGCCGTTTGTTGGGATAATGGGTTTGGGCCAGCCAGAACCGTTGAGCAGGTTGATTGCTATACTTGCGACCATGCTGGACGAACCGTCGATGTGGAAATCACAGATCTTACGACAGGTGCCTCGAATGAGGATGTCAGGCGCGTACTTGGAATGAAGGCTGTTTGGGATGCAGTGAAAGACGTCTTTGCGGACGAGTTGAAGGGGATGGATTGGATCACTTCGTGAGTTGACAAGAAGTGGGAATCAGCATCAGTAAATAGTCCTACTCAAGTGTAATGCAATCAGCCCTTTCCATTCGGTCCTTATTGCACCACTATCACAAAGGGCATTGGCTTTACTCCCTAACACGCGCACACATCCTAAAAAGACGGGCTGGGCGCTAATTTACTGCTTTGTTCGATCCCTCTTTCAATTTGGCCAAGACCTCCATCCTCCACTAGGCGCCATGAGTAGTAGTGATAGCCGGAAGAAGGGGAAGTTTTTCTATGACAGCGTCGTCTTACAGGTTAGTACTCCATCCTTGTCCTCGCGCCCTCTGGATCTGAAAATTATACCTTACCTACCAGGTCGAAGACACACTGCATCGAATTCCACGATGCCATCTAGAAACGTGGTCCCAAACATTGAAGGACATGTTCCAGCTTCCTCAGGGATCAGACGCCGAGGGTGCTTCTGAAGACAATCCTATCCTTTTACCCGGATGCTCAAACGCCGAGTTCGAGAGTCTCATGATGCTGCTAACCACGCTACGTGAGTCCCACAGCCATATCCTTCGGTCCTCTGAGTGACATCTTCCTCAACATTGTGGGGCATTTCGATCAGGACCCTGACTCCGTTGGAATTATAAGAGGACTGGATCGCCCTCTTGAAGCTTGCGACAATGTGGGATATGACTCAAGTGAGCCTTTGGTATTCTCGCACTTTACCGATCCGTGAGAGTAGGTCAGAGCCCTGTCTATTGAGAAGATCTCATCTCTTTACCTTAGCGAGCTCGAAAAATTCAAGTTGGGGAGAATGTACAAGGCCGAATCGTGGGGCACCGAGGGGTGTGGCCTGTTGATTGACTGCTTTCGAGACACATCTCTGGAAGATATAGCAGCTTCCCTCGGATGGGAGACCGCCGCTAAAATTGCATCGGCAGCATGGAAGCAGGCTCTCCCGAGAACCGGGCACATCTTGGTACCGTCCGATCGCTGGCTATGTAGGGAGTGCCATGGACCTTTGCAGCAACTTTACAATCCGTCGAACCACATCTACTGTACTAGATGCTGTGGTTACACCAGCCTCAAGCCTGGAGTGAGAGTGATGAATTCCGGGCTCGATACCAGTACAGTAGTGCATGGACCTCGGTGTCTACTGCGAGCAAGCCCCAACGCCCTAGAGGCAGTGAGGGCAGCATTTGAGGAAGAGCTGAAAGAGATGTACTGAGTCTTTGCGGAATATTGACTTCGGAATTGCTACCCTCCTAGCTCTCTTTGTCGTATGCATGCAGGTCTAATTTGGATTTCTATCCCAAACACCAGAGTCGTTCCGTCGTTTGTGAAAGTTTGGGCTGATACTCATCCCAAGCCCGAAGTGTGGCCTGTTCTGCCTCGAGAACAACGCCAATCCCCGCACAGTGAAGACTTGAGCTCTGGAATGCGGCGACTACAGTGAGCATGCCACTGAAGGGAACTTCGAAAACTCAGGCATGTCGGTGTGGCGACACAGCGATTTAGTGATAGTTGCTGTAGAAGACCACAACGACTGCAAGGCGACACTCCCATTTCTGTGACAATCCCAGCTCCTAATCATTTAGCGCGGCTTGTACCAGACATCCCGCCTCACGAACTGGGCTCTCAGCTAGCGCGCATGCATAACTTGTAGTGCTTCCCACTGCTTCTTTCGGAGCCTCTTCGACGCCACTATTTCTTGCCAGTACTTATGGAATGCGACGATGGATGAAGGAAGAGAAGGTTCTTCTATAAACATGGCCGTTTTCAAGGTTAGTGCATACCCCCGCCCCTCACATATTTGGAGTCTGGACTGATTGGTACCGCCTCAGGTGACAATACCTTGCATATAGCCCACGGGATCATCTGGGAACATATTCCCAAATGTTTAAGGATATGTTTCAGCTGTTTCAGGGATCTGGATCGGAAGGTTCTCTGAGCCATTCCGGTGTACACTAAATACAGAACCTGCCTGAACTTGTGGGACACTCAAGTGAATATACCCTGATTGTTCTGCCAATCTGCAGAGACCCGAGGCGCCTTATCTTTCGGCTTGAACGCGTCAATTTCTGGCGAGTAAAGTCCCTGCCGGCGCCAATCAAAGAAGCCACCAGCAAGCGAAAATCAAAACTCAACCTTTCCTAGCAACCACGATGAGCTACGCGTGCTCATTGCAACGAGAAGAGAATCAAAGCTACTGCCAGCACCACCATCAAGGAACTCAAGGCATATTCACCCCAGGTCTAGGTGAAGGACTGGGACAGCTCGGAAAACCCCTCTGCTACCTCTCAAGCGCTCGCATAGCTCCTTCTCGAGCTCAAAGCGCAAGCTCTGATAAATACAAGCTCCTTGGACCCCCGCGGACTTACCTTTCCCAATCGGACGTCTTAACCTGAAGAGCGTTGTCGCAGGCGTATACCGCTTATAGAAGGATCGTCCTCCCATTCTATGGAAGAGGTTGAACGTACTTGTGTCGAGTAGGACGGATAATATGTCTCGGAAGTTCTATGAGCATCTTGGGGAGGCTTTAAGGAAGTCCGAGGGGTTTCTCGGGAGCTCGCGAGATATGTTAGGTGTGTCACCCGTTCCCAAATTTGTTGCTTTTATGGGGCTTGTATTGATGTTTAAAGGAGGTTCAGAGTCGCCAATGTGTCTATTATGCGGTACCAGACTGCCACATCCTTCCTGTATTCACTAAATGCCTTCAAGCCCTCCCAAATCTCCATTATATCCGCATCACCTACGCGCACACGCAGATGGCCACTGTGGACAAGGAGGTTTTTCAGGACGTCATTCTGCCAAATGTTCGTCAAGTAATCTTCCCCGAACCAGGACACTGTCACGAGCTGTTTAGATGCTGCCCCGAAGTGCGGACAGTAAGATGTATGAGGGAAGGTAAGTAAGTAAGTTGTGGTTGTTATAAGGAAATTTTGCAAGAAGGTGGAGGAGGTGCGTGGAATTGACTGCGATGGTCAGGTTAACTTATTGAAACGTACGTGCTTTTATTCGAACTTTGTTCGGTTGGTCTGAGGATTCATGTAAATGACTGACCCATGAGTACCACATCTGTATCAGGACTCGTCAAAGCTGCACCGGATTTGTTCGAAGCCCGGCTAGATCCCTCGGACTCGGAAGTACAAATTCTATGGCTCCTCGTTCTACGACCTTATTGCTAACTTTCGCGTGCCTTTGCCGGCAGGACGTCTTTGATTTGATGAAGAAGTTGACAAACCTCTGCATAATTGACATCGGTACCGTGCAGTGCGATAAAGTCACATTACTGACTGTTACATTCAAAACATCATCAAGATAGTTCAACCGGTCTTGGCTCGGCCTGAGATATTATGATAAGCGGAGTCAATAGTGGGTAAGCTCGAATAGCTAAGTAGGGGTAGTAACGGCAAGGTCCCAAGGAGGTGTTGGTCAAAATGCTGGAGGTACAAACTCGTCTTTCAAACGGTTTTCTTGTAGAGTTGTATCACGAGTCAACACTATAGAGTCTTGAAGCTTGAGGCCTCTTTGTTGCGTAGTCAGGGAAAGCTGTGTGTTGTGGCGACGTTGAGAGTCTCGGACATGGGCGTTTAGCGCAGTGGTAGCGCGTATGCTTTGCATTCTGAGGAAAATACTCAAGAAGCTCAAATTGTATAAGGTCCAGGGTTCAATCCCCTGAACGTCCATCTTTTTTTTTGCTCTGGTTTCCGAGTGGAGATCCTTGACCCTCCGTTCGGAAAAATGGTCCCGTTGTAAACCCAGAAGTTACGCGAGCCACGCGTGGGTGTTAAGCTGATCTCTGAGTAACAATCACTGCGGAGCACCTGGCTGGCGCAAGCTGCTACCACGGATCAAAGAAGCGACGAGACGTTTAGAAGCGGATCAACCAGATGAATAGGGCGTGTCTGTCGGCCGGAGATGAGGAGGAGACAAGCCTAACTCAGACGTCACGTAGTCTGCACCGTGTTTGACCATCGACTCGCGTGTACGTCTAAACTTCGGGTTTATTAGAGGCATCGACGTCAATGGTCGAACACCGGCCTCGACCGTCATCTTTCTGGAGCGGCAAGATCGTGTCATTCGTGTTCATCTTTATCAAGGAGCGGGAGGGTGAAAACGCGTTTCAATTTGCGTAATTCGTGCATTCGGACTTCCGTATCTGTGCATTGAGTCAAACTGAACCAAGAATCTGTTGCGATCGCCTTCCTATCAAAGCCAGATGTTGCTTGTTGCTCTAGGGTTTTTAGACATGAGGCAATGATAACCGTCAGCGGAAATCGGATAAGTGGGATTGTTAGTCCTGTTTTTCCTGACTTGGCTAAGCCGCTTGCTAGACATTAATCACAAGGTCAAAAGCTCGGGAGGCTCTTGGATTCTTTCTTCGCGGATTGTATTGCGACGGGCAAAATGTGCACTTCCTAGCCTGATCCATCGCACCGGAGTCTGACATTTAGACATGCCTATTCTGGAGCGACGAAGAGGACGGGACTTGCACAGTTTGGAGCGTCCATGACATTGTGGGGCACGAGGCAACTGCATGGCTGCCTCGGTGGTGGCCGTTTGAGATATTGGAAGTGACGGACGAGTGGTCACAAGACGGCTCAACTAGGAAGGGGGCACAATATGGCGTTGAACCACGGACTTTGAGTGACAGATGAACGAGGCTCATGATCTGCTGCACGCTCGTGGTCTCCAGCTTCTTCTCCGTGATATTGCCATGTTCTTGCGAGCTGTAATCACCGCTAGTTTGGCTGAAGGTTCAACCGCGCTTAACCCCGTGAACCATTCGAATATCGATGATTCTATTTTAGTTACGACGTAACGATTTTTATCCTTCGAAGCCCTACCAGAGGCGGCACAAAGCTGGACTCGTCTGTTAGGCTTGATATTAATTGTTAATTGATTGTCTGTTAGCAGTGGATATCGCGCCAGCACATGCTCTGGCATCTGGTGCCTCCAAGGCTAAGCTGGATGGTCGGAAACTTCCTGATGAAGCTTGAAGAAACACCCGGACGTTATCAGACCAGCCCTATGTTCGCGTGCCATTCGCCGGATGCGTTACGAAGGGTAGTAATATGACCATTTACAGCGGGCAACGGCGATGTCAAGGCTGTACGCCAACTTATGGGTCTTTGTATTGCTCGTGTGCTTTCGGTGAATTCCCTCGAAAAATCTCCCGTCGCTGTAATCGCCGTAGTCACAGGGCTTGCTCAGGCGGTGACCATGAGATACCGATACTCTTGCACCTGAACCAACTTTTGAGACCTAGTGTTTATGTCGGCTAGCTCAGGCTCCATACCAGCGCTCAAACAGTTCAATATAGAGCATGGAGACAGGGCTCAGGGCTGTGTTGACGGATCTGGAAGCGAACATTTGTCCCAACCAATTAATCTCAGCTTTTTACTATAACCTCCGTCGTATGTCCTGGTGAGTTTCTTTACCTTGTCGTCAATCGCAATTTTGGCAATCTCAAACAGAAACAACGCGCCAAGTCTTCGGACCATAGCCTTCACGAGCGCCCTAAAGAGACCTTCCGGTGCGACCATTTACATGATCGTAACGTGAAGAAAGTTGCCACCCCGCTCAAACAGTCACCCACATATGCCAAACTTGACTAATCACTGAACACGAGCACCTCGACGGACAAGTGAATGCACAGCGGGCGCATGATAAGACGTGGATAGCCTAACTTTCTGGTCTGACCTCTAAACCGATGGCGGCCTGCGCATTGAAACCTCAATTTGTCAAGAACAAACCAAGTCCTTAAACGAGTATCCAAAATCGAAATTCCGGCTTCTCAAGGGGTTATCTGTACAGCAGTAATCAATTAGGCAGTCGGTGTGCCTCATTCCTCAGGGCTGAATGAACCCTTGCAATAAATACCTGGCAGGCAGCTGACACGTATCGCTCAACGTTGACGTTTTAGACGCATAGTGGGAGGAACTTGGTTTCAGAACTCCCGGAAATAACGGAGTTATAGAGGCGAGGCACCTAATTTCAGATGGTGGCACCGGTCGGTGGAGGAAACTTGAATAGGAGTGTTATTTAGGTTTAGAGTATCGCAGTGCCAGTGAATAAGATTGTATCTTTCGTACGGGCCGTTTTTGACCATGTGTTTGTCAATACGATCTTGGGAGAAAGTACTTCCCTCTCCCTCACAAAATTTCAGATTTTCTCCTGTGGAAAGAGGCAAGAGTAAACCCAAATATGCGAGGTGAAACTTTCGATAAGGGAAAAAACCGACTGGGCTCGCGCCGCGGCTTTTATACCGCGCTTTCCGCGCACGGACCATATTGGGCCGATAGATAATCCGCCGTCGGAGTTTGAACAGTTTTCTTTTCCTTACAGTCATCTCGTCGTCCTCTCCTCGCGAGCCCTCAAGTTCGTTTTGGGTCCGCCGTTGGCTGACGTGTATACTAATGTGCATTTTGGCTCTGGGCATACCGTTACTCTCATTACGCACTGATTTCGTGGTTAATCAGAGCCAGGAACATCCGCTTCGTTACCCGTATGTAGTCCTCGATTTCTGTCTCCTTTCCATTGAAGCTCCCAGTTTGACCTGATGTACTTTCCGAATTGTATTATATTCTCTCACAGTGATCTGTAACCATCTCTTTGAGCGTATTTTCAACCATCGGTGATGCCCAGCGTCCTTGACGATAAAGGAAATCTGAAAGGGAATCATGAATATCGGCCTCGCGGGGTTCGCCATACGCGATCGTGACAAGATCTATGTCATTTGCCGTATTGGCTACGTTTCGTAACCTGCTGTACCTCGTTGGGGTAAAGCAGAATGGGCGCCTGACGAACCCATGACGCAGCTGAATACCAGTGCAACCCGTCTCTCTGGACAAAAACGCGTTGCATGTAGCCCTTGCCCTGGAGGAATTTAGCTAACTTGGTCGGCTATGAGAGTTCCAAAACGGGACTACTCTCCACACGCGCAGCACGACTTGGACCTCAGTCCGCTGTTGGTACGTGTTCCATTCATTCAGTCCGCCTCCAGTTCGGGATCATGACGATAATTGCGGCAAGACAGACGACATCCACAGGATCCGGAGGCTAGAGAAGCACGCATTATGCATACGAGTGAGTCCGGAGATAACGGTGCTACTTCCCATCGTTGGCAGTTTACCTACATTTATTGAAGGATATGCATAACGCCCGAAGAGATTCGGCGATTTGTCCTAAATGTTGTGAGATCAAATTGATCTAGTTCTTCCATGCGGTGTCTGTCTGCATCTCTGGATAACGGCTGCCCCATAAGATTCCGTTGGGCGAAATTTCGGGAGCTTAGGTGCGTCATGACCTCGCCTCTTCGCTTTCAGGTCAAAATTCAACACTAATCGAGGTCAATTCGGTGGTCAGTCCCGAGGAGGTGCTCGAGGTTCCAACAAATTCAAATAGGACTTCTAAGCTGGAGATTTCGGGTGCTTCTAGAGGCATATGCAGACCCTTAATGAACGTGAAGCCGAATGGAATACCCGGCTCCAGTGAGAAGGGATGGGGACGCGTTTGGCTCTTTTACGCGAGTAAGTGGGTGTTTTGTTTAATGCTATGAGCAGCTGCGTAATAAATAATTCTCGGACATAAGATTCTTTGCTCCGCAGACACCAGCGATCGAATTACGAGCATATGCAGAAAAGCTTCATGGATATCGCTCATTCGCGGTCTTAAGGTATGTATCAGTCGAAGAGAAGCGCTTAAACCGTAGATATGCACCAGAACTCCAGTCAACGGTCCAAAAGTCGACAATCGATCAAAAGACCCCAGGCCAGGGTCAATTTAGTCCGTCCGCGAGATGCGCTGTAACACCGGGGTTCTGGGTCACAGATCGGAGTAACGTACGGTTACTATTTCGGTCACATTCAAACGATCCTTTCGTACCGGAAAATATTAGCGCTTGCCACTGAAAGCAGCTAATCCTTCTTTGACCGTTGGTGCCTTGTTATTGGCGGAGGAACCACGAGATGTTTCAATGTTGCATATGAGTCGCCCATAAGACCGTCATGCATTTCTTCCATGTCTCGGTTTGACCCATGCCCTTCTCTCATGCGAACTGACTTTCTTCCGTCGTAACCGCTCCCCCTCCGTCGTGCCGCTGACGGCGACGTCACCTCTTGCATGCATTTGGCCAAATCAAGCCCTGAACTTCCACTGAACAGGAGTCGACCACCTGCATCGCCTGTCGAGATGCCTGCTGCGACTTCGAACTCTCAGACATCCCTGCCTTCCATTCGACAGCTTTACCTCTCTCAACCACTGGCCGGTGATCAGCCCAGCTCCTATACCTATCCTCCGCCGTCCAGTGGAGGGTCTGCGTACCCATCATCTTCCGCAGGCATGGATGGCCTCATGAACCCCCCAAATCCACTGCCTCCCGCTCACCAGCAGCCGCCCCAGCGTGATGGCGAGTACTACGGGCCCGTTGAATCTGAACCGGAGGAGTTTGATCCCAGTCCGCCAAAGAAGAAGCGTAGAAGACAGGCGTTGAGCTGTACTGGTAAGTAGCACACTCTCTACCTCGCCAGGACGTTTAATTAACTCTACCTGCCTCTGCCTCTGCCTCAACCTCCCAACTCTGTTTCATCAACACCCGACCGTCATCACTTGGACCTGCTCGGCTGTGCTTCCGTCATCTGCCCTCTCGCTTGGCCCCTTGTGATCCTCTTTGTGCTCTCTGACATCACACGGGACCGACTGCAGAGTGCAAACGTCGCAAGATCAAGTGTGACCGGTAAGTTCAACTCCCTGAACATGAACCGTTGGCCCTTCTCACTAGATCACAGAAATCAACCGTGTGCCCCGTGTACGCGCCGAGGAGAACAGGCTAAATGCCAATGGCATATTGTCGAACCAGTGTACGTTTGACTTCACAAAAATTTAGGTTCGTCAATCCATTAAAGCCATTGATTCAACAGGGAGAAGTACGTTACGCGGGCGGAGTATGACGAACTTAAAGCTCGGTTTGATATGTTGTGGGCGATGGTTCATCGGATGCTGCCCCAGGCAGGACCAGCACCATCAGCATCCTCACTACCACCGTATTACCAAATGCCCACGCAACCCTCCAGCTTACACGGAGCGCCTGTAGAGCCCCAGGTTCAACCCTATCAGGCCAACGTGTACCCCGCAATTATGGCACCACCACAGACTTATCCTCCTCATCTTGACTCAACGTCTGCTTCGATGCAGGGGCGTTATGGCGCGAGACCAGAAGAAAGCCAATCGCCACGGCATCAGGCTTCTGGGAGTACGTCCGGCGCTTCCCCTGTCGTGTCCAACATTCAGCCAGCAACTCCTCAGTCACGCAGTCGAGTCCCAGTATCCGATCACAAATCTCCGGGTACCTCGGGAGGCGCCACCACCACCAGTGCAGGAGGCAAGGGCAGGCGGTCGCCGTTTGTTCTGATGTCAGGGCCTACTGGACCCTCAGGCTACGAACCGACGACATCAACGTCAATTTCGTCTTCACATCCAAAAAACTTGCACGCGCAGACACTCATTCTGGGCGAGTGTCTGCGCCCCGAAGCCATCATTCACGAAGGCCCAGCCACCCTTATTATTTTAAGGACAATTCGTCGACCAGTGCAGCGTCAGCAGCGGCGACGACCGCATCTCCAAACCTTGCAGGGCCGTCTGGTCTCTCCGACATGCCGCCATATCTGGATGGAACGCCAGGTCCTCTCCCGCCGCCGCCACTCCTCTCCAGCTCAGTACCCCCACCACCAACGCAATTCCAGATACTCCAGCAAGGGTCGGTTAGTCGCAGGATGAGCGACGTGTTCACGAGCGATAATAGCGCTGGTGGGTCTAGAAATAGGGGTGATGACCGCGACCGAGTATCTGGCCGACACGGTGACCGTTAATTCCGAATTTGTATAGCTCCCCTTCCCCCTCCTCCTCTCCGCCGCTCTCCGCATTCGTATCTCTCCCTTCCGGTTTCTGATCGGTCTCATATATCCCCTTTTCTTTTTCTGAACTCTCTTTCTACCTCAACTCGTCCCACTCTTCCTTACATTCGGAGGATGGATATCGATGGATCCATGTTCCTGCCTCCATCTCCATACCCGGTCCGCCGAATTATCATTATCTTCATCGATCCCCGCTTGTACTGCTCCCGCAGCCTGGGCTCTCTGTTCAGGTGACGAACGGCGGGTGAACCCTCTTATCTACTTGTGGGACCGTCGCCTATTCGCCACCACCACCATCAAGTCTGGGCGGCGTGCCTTGCTCCTGGAGTACGGGTCTTCGTTAGCCGGTGGCCGCCGCTTGGGGTTGCTCATCGTTTGTCGGCGGCGGCGGAGTGACCCATCCACACCCATATCCCCATATCCTCGACTTTATCTCGAACTCGATACCAACTTAGCTCAACAATTTATCAAGTTTCTTGGAACATTTCTCCCATCCACTTGGCAATAATTCACTGCATCGACTTCCCCCAAATCTCTCTGCCACGTTTAACCTCAATAATTCTTTCGAAAACAATCTAGACTTCTCCGGTATCAGTCATTCAGTCAGTCAGACACGGTCATTGTGTCAAGTGGCAAGGCCTGTCTTCTGAATCTCCCAGCAACGCCGCCGACGGTGAAACCGTTTAACGGTAGCATACCGACGTTTTTCCTTTTGCCATTTATGCATATTCCTTTCTGCGTGTATAGGTGGATGTTTGGTATGCGTGTAAGGTTTGTCGGTGCCTAGGCCTGGCCTACGTACTGCGTCCTGAGTTCCTTTTGGCTTTGACTTTGACCAGACGAGGTAGTTTCCTCGGATTCGGTCCAAGGTTTTCTTGATCACTCCTTCCTTCCCTCCTTCTCTTGTCCATGCATTCCTTCCCTGACATCCTTCTTTATTTCGCCCGTTTGTCGATATAGTCACACAATATGTAGGTACTTGCGTAGTGCTTGTTTATTTCGGGCGGGTTAATTTTCTTGCACTTAAATTCCCCTCGCTCTCGCGCTGCTGTTCATTGGTACTTACTTACCTGTATACCCTGCCTGCTCTACACCCACCACCGACAACTCCCCCCCGCTCTCTTTCTCGTTGACATGCATACTTTACTCGCATCCCCTTCTTCGTCTTTCGATCTTCGCATTTATGACTGTTCTTGACTCACACCTGCTCGCTTTTGCTCACATACTCAATTTGAACGTTGGACTTGATTAAACATCATCACTCATTTCCTCATAGTTGCGTTCATTTTCATCGCAATGTCATTCGTAGATGTACATAGGTACACACACATGCATCTCGGTTGCCCACTCGATCGACATCTTCAGGTTGCCTCTTAGATCTTTGCCATTCCCGACTCGAGCATATTACTTCTCGCTCCCCGAATTTACCCATCCGTTTAGCTTGAGTGCCTTCCTTGGAACATACCTTCACTACAAATCTCCTTTTCTACCTTCGCAAATTAATCAATTAACCAGACTGAATGTCCATGTCCATACTTATTAATATATTTGTCGAAATATATGTATGCCCCTGGTGGCGAGCAACTGACTGCCATCTGTCGGGTATCTATGGAGGCATTTGATATCTGAAACGAATGAATGGATGAATGAATGAAAAGGAACAGATGAAAGACGCCCCGTCCTCCTTTTCCGCTCACATACTAGCGCTACGCTCTACTACTCTTTCTCCTACCCTCGGTGACCTCTTCCTCCCTCCCTCATTCCCTCACAGACTTGCTGGCTCTCTCGCCAGGCTCGCCCGCTCACTCCCAAACCAACTTCCCATTTCCATCCACAACAGCCTTCATCCCCCCACTCGTCGCCTTCCTCGACGAGGCCTGCTCAACCATCCTCGCTTTCTCCAACTCGCGTTTGTGTTTCCTGAACGCGGCTTCCTGGTCCTCTCTAACAGCCACCTTGGTAGCTTTTTCGGCTTCCTTGCGTTTAGCGTTTTTGCGTTGTTGTTTAGTTAGGGCTGCAGGCTGTTCTTGGACGCGAGAAGAGGATTGAACGGAGGTTGCAGTTGAAGTGGTGGCGAAGTTGGGTGAACGTTCAGCCTGTCCTATTGACATAACAAAACGATCGAGAGTTAGTTAGGTTACCTGGGTATTCGGGGAATAAAGGACCAAAATAAATAGATTAATGAAAAGGTCAATAAACTCACTCGATCGTTTACTCTTAACCACTCCCCACCCGTCGTCTTCCGATCCATCTGCATCATCTTCATCGTTGGTCACGCGAGATGTATCGACGTCTTCATAATCGGCCCATGAGAACCCGGTAGCTGGTTTATCGTCCGGCCCAGGTTTGATACGCATAACACGCGACAATGTCGGGTAGTCTGGTGTTTCGAGTAGACTGCGAAGGAAGGTTCGGGTTAGTACATATCACCGTGATCATCATCACCCCATTCGATTCGAGAGTTCGAATTCGAACACGGATAGAAGGAAAGAAGAAAAGGTGGTTTTTGGTTCAAGCGGTGGCGAGAATGAAGAAAGAAGGAAGAACTCTCGGTGGGCTAGACCGAACTGCGGTTTGACCAAAAAGAGACCTTCTACCCCGCACGGACGGACATAAACGATAAAAATCTATCCCGAGAAAAAAACAAATACAACAGCGAAACAGGAGACTCGGGACTCACTCTTCGACCCCAGTCTTCCTCGGTTTTGGTATCATCTTCTCCGCAAACGTCTTCTTCTTATCGCTAGAGTCTCGGTGATTCAGATTCCCCAGGGACCCTTCTTCACCATCATCTTCCGCACTCGATGTCACACTGCTCCTCTCAAGGACAGGCGAAGAATTCCCGGTGGTAGGTGTTAACCCCGCACCACTATCGTCATTCTTCGACGACGTCAAGTTGGTGTTGTTATTGCCGGAACGGTGACGCGACTCGACGCGTGTCCAAGAGCCGTCGGTGTCGATGGAAGCTGTGGAGTGCTCGAGTGGGTGTTGATGGGATCGTTGTTGGACTGAGGCCGCCAACGCAGCCTCTGCTCCACCAGCCTTCGATTTCTTCTTCTTGCTCTTCTTGGACGGCTGGGGTTGAGGCCCAGAGGCCGAGTCAGCATCCGAGTCTACCGCTGCTGCTGGTCGAGGGGTTGAAGCTCCCGTCGGACTAGGACTCGCTTCGCGTTGCTTCCCCGCTGCTGCTACTCCTGCTGCTGATCCTTCCGCCGTCGCCGGGGCTTTCTTCTTGTTCTTCTTACTCTTCTTGGATTTCGAAAGGGCAGAGGCAGAAGCGCCCGCGGCCGACTCTTCATCGTCCCCGTCCTTGAACTCGAACCCGCCTGGGATGACACCGCTACCACCTCCGACGATTACATCAGGGAACGGAACGACGAGTGGGGTCGCGGGTTCGTCAACAGCGGCTTTCGCTGCAGTTGCGCTCGACGACAAAGAGGTAGACGCCTTGGCCTTCTTCTTGCCTTTGCCCTTGCCCGTGGTACCTGAGCCCACAGGAGCTGAACCAGCAGGACCAGAGTTGGCCGAGGCGGTGGCGTTATGAGCCTGGGTGCGGGTGTAGAACCCATAGCCTATGCCTGCAGCTACGACCGCTAGCGTAACGGCGAGCTCGGTGGAGAGGTAGGTGCTTTGGGAGGTAGACGCCATTGGAAAGACCTTTGTGCAGAGTATCAAAGAGAGGTCTGTAAATCTATGGAATTTGAAATAGAAGAGTCGGGTCGGTCACTAAACGTTTAAACAGGTATTCATGCAGGATGTCAGCCCATCTAGAACCTGGTTTTGAGATAGTTTGAAGGGTATACACACCGGAGCAGCGGTCGCTAATACCAACCGACTTAGCGTGAAATACACCGAAGGAGGAGGGGCAGGTACTAGGAAAGAACTGGCTGGCAGTTAGTAGCTGGTGGAGCCTGAGCTTGACGTTTCCGTCGACGTGGAACCGTGTATACGGACTTGGATCGGCGACACGTGTCACTTTTGATCGCAGTCGGCATCAGACGCGTCGAACGCGTACATAGAGCCAAATAACGCGTCGACTTACCGGGACAGTCATTTACACCCAACCGCCAAACTTCGTCGTGAACATTGAAGATGGATAGGGATACGTGGTGCATTGGAGACGACAGGGAGAGTATGTGATATAGTACATTCATATGTTACACAAAGAGACACAGAAATGAGTAGAAGTACGCATATGCGTACAGACCATGAGAGAAGAAAACGAGAACCGCGATAGTCAGCCAGGAATCGTATAGGGTATAGTCCATGAGGAGATTTAATTATCCTGGTAGAACACCAGCCTAGCCGGACTCCGTCTTTCAATACCCTGTCACAAAGGCAAGCGCGTCAGCATGACCGTGATAATACATCCAGAAAGACAGGTTTGCCAGACCGCAAAAGTACTCGTACTCACATTCTCATACCACAACATCTGGGCCTTCAGCTCCGCCGAGTTGAACTTCAGCACAACCCAATACTTGACGGTATAGAAGATACCAGGCCCGTTCTTCCTCTGTTCAGGTTCGAGAGGGAGGTGAGACAGGTCGACTTCGATCGAACAGAGTTTCTTGAACCCGTCTGCAACGCACATTAGCCTATCAGCCACCGATACGTGCGGAGGAAGAAAGTTAAAAAACGAAATAGGAATTAGGAGCACCGGCGGATTCGGAAGAGAACAAGGAATGCAAGCCGGCGGAGGGAGGTGAAATCGAGGCGAACAAGTAATAGAATCGAATCCCCAAAAATAGAGAAAGAGAGAGAAAACACGTACTCGGATCCGTATCGTAGAACTTGGGACACGGATCTACATCGCCCGTATAACAGTGCACATCAAACGCCACAGATGACAACTGATCTTTACTATCGACCTCCCTCCACAAGTTGATCTTGACCTCGTTGTCGTCCGATACGCGGGTTCCCTACGGTTCTCGGGTTAGCATAAATGCTCTCTATAACGTGAACGCTCAGGCTACCCCCCGACCTCGGACCTTGAGGCGGAAAGAGAGGGGGAGGAAGAAGAAAACACACCCACCTTAGCCAACATAGCCGCAAACCCACATGGCACCAACTTCCTCCCACTCGCTCGGACAAGCAACTTACTAAACCTCGCGATATGCTCCGGGTCCACAGGATCGTATTCGACGTTTTGTAGGGTTCCGTAGCTGTGCTTCGCGATACGCGCCTGGACCATTGAGCTCAGGTGGAAGGCGACTGCACCGTCGGATACGGCTTTATTGCTGGGGGAGAGGAAATGAGGAAACGAACGAACGAGTAAAGTGGAGGAACATACACATAAAGCTCAGGCCTAACAACTTTCAACCCTTGCGATCCCAACTCTCTTTGGAGCTCTTTGAATAGCCAATCGCTTGCTCCAAACCCGCCTACGAGAACAACGTGCTAGAAATTCGAATTCTACTTGTTAGAACAGTTCCGATGCCGGTGCAAGATAGAGATATTAAGGGACTGGAGAGAATGACCTACCGTGATATGATGCGTCCCCATCCTCAACATCTCTTCAACGGTCGTAATGACAGACTTCATCGAGGGCGCGAAGAACCCTGCTACGTCGGATCTGCATTCAAAAATAACAGAAGACTTCGTAAGTCGCATTGATAGAAAAGAAGGAAAATAGGTGTAAAGGGAAATAGAACACCCACCCGTTCAACTTCAACTGCCCAAACCTGATGCCAACCTCTTCATCTTTATCCCTCGTCGATCCAAACTTGATATACTGCGTCTGCTTGTCGTCGCTGAACCTAATCTTGGTCGTCTTGTCGAAGCATCTGTGTAAATATCCCGTCACTAGTCAGCCAGCCGGTTTGCCAAGGAAAGGAAAAGATAATGGCGCACCTAACGATATGATCGAGGTCTTCAATGTAGTCGGAATCTTTGAGGAGGTCCTGCAAGAATAGGCGCGCATGGATGCTGACGAATATTGAGCCGTAGAAGTGGCCTGCGGAATCGAGTATCGGATCAGGAAATATGAACAGACTGAGGAAGGGTCCCAACACGTACACTTTGGAGCCGAGATCTCCTCAAACTTCTTCACACCAACGGGTTTCTGGTACGTACTAATATCGATCGTGCCTCCTCCCGCGTCCACAATCACAACACCTTCACCTCTCTGGATATCACAAAAATGGGACCCGAGTCAGTACCCGCATCACAAATGAACGTGGTGTACATACCTCCAAAGTGCCATTAGGCAGCCCATGCTGAATCGCGAAATACAAACTAGCCTCACCCTCACTAATGAATGACACCCTCGCATGTCCCGCAGTGGTATCGGGCACCAACCCCGCCGCCACGACTGCCTGCCGAATCTGAGTTTGCTGATACCCTTCCCATCCATTGGGATGCGAAAGCACAAAATCTATTTCGTTCTGAACTGAGACCCAAAGATCTTGTCCGTTGGCGTGGGTATCTTTGATGTAGGATGCGGCGCAGTCGAAGAGGTACTTGATGTAGTCTGCAACGACTTGGACGACGGTTTTGCCGAGAGGGAGGGGTGGGATCTTTGAGGTTATGTCTGCGGTTGAGCCGTCCTTGGGTCGGATGTGGAGTTTGAACCTGAAAGATAGGGAGGTGTGTGAGTGATTCATCATCAGGAGCAGGGGAGAGAATGCGCTCGCCCAAACACGGAGAAGGATAGACGTAAACGAAACGTACCATTCAGCTTTGGTCCACTCGTTCTCCTCTGCTTGCTCGAAGACTCCTTCTTGAAGTGCCTCAGCACCAACAGCTTGGACTTTCCCGTATTTATCGTAGTAGATGACAGTCGGAATCTTCGATGCACCGCTCACTTGTTCGTGTGCAGGGAATCTAAATATTACGATTAGCAAACGCACCGGTATAGAAGAGGCTGCTGGCGGGGTGATAGAAGGGCACCTGGCACCTGGCCACTGGATCCCTCGATGGGATTATGGGGAGAAGGGCGAGACAACTCACCGAGTAACGCCCTTGATCTCTGGGACTGAACCTGGGTCCAACACACTGTGAACAGTTAGAAAGGTTTGAACCTGTCTCGACAACGAAACATGACACGTACCAGTAGGAAACCCCGCTAAACGTTGTCCCAACATCAAACGCAAGCACCAGCTTACGCCGCAGTCCTCGATAAGGGATTCGCTCGATCGACATCGTCAAGATTCAAAGCGTTTCGGCTTCGAGAGTATCCACGCAGCAGGTGGGGAGGCGGGACTTGGAAAGGGCTTTAAGCAAGTAGAACGTGGTCTTGAAAGTAGAAGAGCGCCCATCCCTCGCTAGAACAGCAAAAGGCCAGTGCACGATTGCACAGCAACTCGCCGGACGGCACGCATTTGTTTCCCAGGCGATTGGCAGATAGGGGCCGATTAACCGCCCGCGGAATTCCAATTCTTGGGCGCTAGAACCCCCATCATGCACAGAAGCCCAAAGGCGGTGCGGCGCATTTGAAAGGTGAGGGGCATTAGTCCGAGCTTACGGTGTCCAGGCTGACCAGTCGCATGAGGGCAGTCGTTGAAGGAGTGCGCCTGGAAAATATGTTTGGAGTTCTCCAAGATTTGCTGACGCTGAGCATCCTGTTCGGGTTTCTAACGCGACGAGCCTGGATGCTCGGCTGGAGGGCTGAGACTCCATGAAGTGTATCATCATATTGATGGAATCGCTTGAATCACAGCCTGTCAGCAAGGGTGAGGCAACGAGACGAGGAGCCTTCATCTTGCCTAAGCTTCAATGAATGCCATATCCACCGGATATGTCAACGAATTGTCGATGACAATGCAGCACTTTCCGTCTCTGAGTGAAAATTCAACTGTATGAAGGCAGGTAGATGGAGACTGCAAAAGTTTGAGCCAAAACTTCGTAAGCAAGGGCGCTCATGTTCGAGCGCCGACCTCCCAGTATCTTTCTTGCTTTATCTCGTCGACCATCTGACTCTTGAAACCCTAGTAGATTCCTCTGTATTTAGTCCTCAATTATGATTTTTTGTCTCTTCCTCTTCCCCCGTCCCCTTGCTTTCGCCTTCACTCCTTCAGTTCTCTGCGCTTTGCTCGAGCTCGCCGTTTACGTCGGGTTTCGTCTGGTCCAGCACTTCTGAGGCGCTTAGATACCAGCTCTATTCCCGAACTAGCCACATCTCCTCCTCCATGTTCACCTCGTTTTAGCCCGACTTTGACCTTCGATTTTATCCCTCTTTTTTTGCTTTCCGTTCCTCTCTTCTTTATTCTCTTCGCTCGCCCTGGGATCTCACCACCACCTTTGAAACTAATATTCCACACCCACACGGCACTAAGTCCGTTATAGATTCATCTCTCATGTATCTAAGACCTGAAGCATTATATGACATGAATTTCAACACAGATCTCGTATCTCAACGTTTCAGTCCTCCGCCATTTCGAAGCCGGAGCATGTTGAAGAGCGTTAACCCTGGGTAAGACATGTCAGCTAGTGGTCCAGTATGATACGGCTTCTCGAAAATGACATAAGAACCCACCACAAACAGGCAAAGAGGAAAAAAACTGAAGCATTGGATCAGACTTACCCACTCTCGTGGGTCCATCCACAATTGATACCACCGATTCCATCTTATTAAATCCAGGAGCCCAAACCCCATCTGAGGCCGTTGCAACTTTCCTGACCCCCTCCCTGCCTTTTGCTGTTTGGTCCACGGTCATCACCAGCCAACTCGTCAACTCCAGACTCCAAATTTAAAGTGGTTGGTCCCTGCTCCCACTGATAATCCCATGTGACGTTGATTTCAGACGACAATCTGAATTGAGATTCGGACTCACCGGTGAACCAAAACGATCTCCTGATACCGCCACTTGACATGGTTGACTGCAGTGAATAATGCTGCGGGTGGCTCGGATGTAGGGCGTTGACGTTAGGAGATAAGCAAACGATGCGCGCTAATCACATCACAGTGAGTCCGGGACTTGCAAGTCCGTACGTACTTCGGGGCTACTGACCCGGTTAATTCGAGAACGCATCGCGAGCTTAGTGCATTCTCTAAATCTCGGGTTTTTTTAGAACACGGCTCGGACTCGGCTTCAAGGTGGTCCAAAGAAAAGATGTCAACTTCTAACATGAATCATGATCAATCTCCCAGTTCAACGACCAAAGTAATTCCAAGAAACGGGATCGGATGAGTGTGGTATTGCGACAACGACAGGGGGTATCAGACATCGTGTATGGAGGGCATGACATGGTAGGGGTGGGTTTCAATACGAAGAACGAGGTAACGTAAGGTAAAAGCGACTGAGCAAGGGGGCAGAGTAGATGAAGCCAAACACGATGCTGCGAGGAAGGTATCAATGAGCGTGTTGAGTGCGTGAGTGAACGGGCAGAACATTGCAAAAAAGTACTTGTACTACTGAACGATCGGAGACGTCGACTGCATAAAAACCCAAAATCGAAAACAAAAAAATAGAAATAGAAAAATAGGAATAATGGCTTCAACAACGAAGGCTACGAACATTATCTACTTGAAATCCATCATCCCCGAAGACATCGCCGAAGTAGGCGTGCTAAGAGGACTAGCAGAGCACAGGTGACTGTCAAGGTTATTCGCCAACGAAATATGTAACGTCCCTCCTGCCTTCTCACTCCTCTCCAACAGCTCATTCCATCTCTCTGCCTTCTCCCGTTCGCTCAACGCAACACCCAGGCCTACTCCTCCTGCTCCACGAGCTGATGACGAAGACTGGAGATCTCGGAAGACAGGAGAGGGAGTATGCGCAGTGCTTCCAATAGAGGTAGAAGGTGAAGCCGGAGATGACGAATTTGATCGTTTCGGCAGTGGAGGAGCCTGCTGCTGCTGATGGTGCTCCGATACCCCCGGTTGCTGATGAGTCTTCGAAAACAGCGGCAACGGACCGAACGCGCTCGTCGGTGGCTTTGACCCATACCCCGTATATCCCGCATGCTGACTACTCGGTTGATTCGATTTCTGCTTCTGTCCGGAGTTGGAGTCTAAGCCAGAGTCTTTCCGAGTGCCACCGGCACCGGTACCTCTCCCATCGGCTGAAGATGGAGTAGGCCTCCTGGCATCTCTGGCAGGCCTGGGGGGAGGTGGGACCGAGGTAGATGGGGTTATCATCATCGGGGGCAGCACCGGGAATGCTTCTAGTGATTGGGTAGTATTTTGAGCATCGTTGGGGCTGAGAGGATTCGGATTGACGTTGACGCCGTCGCCGCTCTGGTTCCTAGGTTTGAATTGGTTGATAGCGTTGTTCACGGAAAATTCAGGAATGACGGGCGATTCTGCTTCGAACTCGCTGTACTCGCCATGTCCCGCAGTGCTGGGGAAGGAAGTCAAGACGACAGGTTTGGGACGTCGAGGGGGTGTGGGGAGTGAGGGTGGAGTCTGGAAGCTTGCGACTAGTTCGAATGCCATTCGATCTTCGTCTGTAGGGGTACGTTGGTTGGAGCTGGCTGTCAGAGGAGACGACTTGTTCAACGATGGTCGACTTGGATGACCGCTGTCGCTAGAATGACCACCGTCACTGCGTGAACCAAAATTTCGCTGGCCGAGGAAGGCTGAGGGTGGGTGTGGGAGAGGAGGTGGCAAACCTAGGTCTGCAAAAGACGAAGCACTTGAACGAGTAGAATGTGTTCGATGATATACCCGAGATGTGTGGTCGGATGCCGGTGTTGATGACCGGGTGTTGATACTATGTTGGGGGGGTCGGGTATAGGAGATGTGGCCATCTGCAGAGGATGATGCCTGTTTCAGGACTGATGCAGAACGCTTCCTCGTGGGGGGAACAGCCACCTTTGAAACGCGACTCGATCCATCCAGGGAGGGTCTTCGAGATGGCGAAGGAAGCTGAGTTAAAATGTCGTTCCCGTCAACCTCGGGGCTGACAGCGGAAAGGCTAGCGGCTTGAGAAAGGGGGAGATATGAGTGAGTTGCCCCATCGTTGGCTTGGTATTTGTCTCTCAAACCACCGCTGCTACCAATCCGCTTCACGAGTTTCCAGAAATGACTGCCACTGGCGCTGGGCTTCTTGGATGGATGCGAATGACCCGGTGAAGAATTGGCTCTCTGAGTGAGAGCAGGAGTAGATGTCTCTTCATCAGCAAACTTGTCGATGGACAACCGAAGAGATCTTCGATGCCTCAAAGGCGGAGGCTTCTCCAAGCTATGCCCTCGGCGTGCTCGAACATTCCCAGAACTACCCGAGCTCCCTCCGTCCTTCTCCCGCTCAACGACCAGAACAGACCTTCCCCGAGGTCGGTTCCTCGGAATTCCATCCTGATTGGCTTTGGTAGGCGATACTACCTCGACCACCTCAGGCCCGTTACTCCGCTTCGCGGACCTCTTCTTCGATAATCTCCTCCCGAGCCCCAGTGAGAACGAACCCTTCTCCTTTCCACTCGGCTTGCTCGTGGACGACCGCTGAGCACGGCTAGCACTACTTGCATTCCAGTGCCCAACGTGAGCCCCAACGATCGCACAGTAGGCGGCTCCCCCAAACTCCTCCGAGAAATGTTCATCTGTTGCTGGGCTCCTTGGAAGGGCAAAGCTCGAAGATGATCTTCCAGGACTATCGGCATATCCTCCTAGCACAGGTGACCGTGGTTCGTCGCTTCTTATTCCACGACCCACAGCTCCAGGACGACTTGACGTTCGTGCCGGTCGGCTTTCCGGTAGGGTGAGGCTAACGCTACTCTCGTTGGTGGTGGCACTGAAGGGGCTCGGCAATGCAGGCACTCCTGTGTCCAGACGTCCAGGTCCGGTCGACCGAGGTGAAGAGTCGTCTTTCGACAACTTGCTTGCGACTGCTGGCGAGGACGCCTTGGCATCAGTCAAACGAGGCGATGCGCTCTTGCTTGAACCAGGAGAGCTCTTGCTTCCACCAGTAACCGACTTGGTCTGCTCGATCATCCACTTCAATGCTGACAACCTCCTCCGTTCCTTCACCGAACTCTGAGCTGCGTCTTGCGTCTCGAGGATTTGGCGCTTATACTGTTCGGCGATAGCTCCTGCAGGAGTCGCGGTGGGTGCAGGTAGTTGCGGCTTGAACGAAGACAGAGATTTAGAGGATTTCGACGACTTGATACGGGGGCTGAAATCGCGTTGGTTTTTGGGGCTCCCAATGGGTGTTGGTGCATTCGACTGGGGAGTGAGGATGACGTTTGGACTAGGTGAACGAGAAGACTTGCGTTTCGACAGCTTGGAAGGGTTGAGGGCGTTCCTGCTGCTTACGCGGGGTGGTGGTTGAAGATAGCCGCCGGTTACAGGTGGGGAAGGAGGAGCACAATCAATAGCGCCAGATATCGTCTTGGATCTTCTGATGCTTCCACTGGAATGGTCGGGTTGAAGGGAGTCAAGAGCAGGAACCCGAGTTCGATTGGAGGGTGACGGGTGGTAATTCCAGGGAGGCGATACCGGAGGAGTGGCGCCATGGTACAACTGACGGGATTGGGTGCGACCGTCCTCCGACTTGCGGACGGAATCCGTCGCTCCCTGCTCGCGAGAGCCGCTATATCCGTCTGGGGGCATCGTAGGAGAGGATATCGAGGTCGATAGAACTCCTGGGTTTCTTGGACTGCCGACCTTGACTCCTGGACTCCGACCCTGAGCTCGAGGTATCCCACTCCCGGCCGACACCTTCCTCCTCATCCTGATTTCATTCAACCCAGTATCAGGATCGCTCCAGAATCCCTGCACGTAATGAGGCCGAGAGAAGTCCTCCGTACTATCATCGGTACCCAACAGCTTCTTCACCTTCGCCCTGTCCCTCTGTTCCCTCACCCTTCTACTCACAAGCTCATCCTCGTCCTCCACATCACCGCGAGCGAACTTGAGACTTCCAGAACTAACATCATCATCGTCATCGTCGTCGTCGTCGAGGGCTTCCAACCCTGACGGGTCATTGGCGGAAAAGTAGTCGGGCGCAGCAAGGAGTCGGTCCATCATCGCTTTCGTCGAAGGGGAGTCGAGGAGGGTAGACGTTCCAACGCTCTGTCGATCTTTAGGTTCCCCAGCGGCGGCAGTGGCAGAGCCTTCATTCGAATTGCTGTTCTCCTCTACCATCACCGCGAGCGCATTAGAACGGTAAGCAGGTCTGTCAGGTGGTGCACCGATTGTATTGTTCGAAGCACCCGACGTCGACGTCGAAGTCGAAGTCTCTTGATGCACTGATAGTGATATTGCCGTACCGGACGTCTGCGGCGGAGGCATTTGGTACGCTGCAGGCCCGGGTGTCATGCTATTACTGCTGTTTGATGGAAGACGAGGAGAGGTGGGTGTGAGGCAGACTGCGATGGCAGTGAGAGGCTGGGCGGTGTCGTTTGACGGGGATGAGTGAGGCGTATGATTCGAGATGCCGGAGAGGTTGAGACGGGAGGGAACTGGTCGTGGCCGTCTATGCGACTCTGAGCCATTGTCGGTGGAAGGTAGTCGGGTATGAGGGGATAATGACGGGGTAAATGACGTCGACGCAACAGGGTGTAGTTGGGCGGCAGCCTGCGAGGATGTAGGGGCGGGGGTCGCGGGCATTGGCGTCGGAGGCGAAGTCGATTGCGATGGGATCGGTACCAACTGTGATTTGGAGGCCTTCCTGAATGCTGCAACAGATGTCGCACCACCTGGGGTTGGGGGACGGCGTTTGACGCTGCGCCTGGGTGTCGTGCGGTCGGTGGGGGTAGGGCGAGGGAGAAAGGTGACGTTCGGCGAACTCGAGCTCGACGGATTAGATGGTGAGTGATGTAGGGTAGAGGCTTGTCAATAGGTGAGCACGGCACAGAAAGCTGCAGGACAATGAAAGGCGCACCATGGTTAGAGTCTGGGGTAGGGAGGGAGGACGACGAGGCTATTGGGTAGTGTGTCGGGGAGTAGTATGTGTTCTCGCTCATTTCTGAAGAGAAAGGCGACAATGGACAAGGATTAGACCTGAAGAAAAAAGGTTGAGCGAATCCATGAGACGGAATAAAAATTGTATTGAATTGACGTACGTATAGACCTCGGTATAGTTGCAGCAGGTATACCAACTATGAAGCCCGTGTGTGAAAGATGTATCCGATCAGGCGCGAGGACACTTCATCCTAAGTAACAGTCCGAAGGAAAGGGTTGCCAGTTGTCAGAGTCCGGGAAAAATAGAAATTTCAAAACCCGCAGTGACATACCACATCGACATTATTCAGGAGGGTATTGGCGATAGAGGGATTGAGGAGAGGACAAAATGCGGATGTGAGGGAGTGATGGTGTTGGGGAGCACGTGTGCGACTCTGTTAATATAACCCTTGGTATCAGCCAATTTGCATGGCAACGTTCCCGAGGAAAAACATACGGGCGCTACTTATGACTCCAGGAGCGACGCAGTCGACGAAGGAAGACGGAAAACGTAGGAAGGGAGAGCAAAGGAGCGACTTGGAGGAAACAGAAGAGAGACCGACGGAGAGAGTAGTGCAATTTTGGTAAAAGACTTTTGACAGACCTGCTGTCGGGGATGGAAAGCCAAGTATGTAACGTGGTGAGAGCGTCGATTGGTACCGTGTGGTCGCGGGCTTCTCTGTTTTAGTCGGAGTAGATTTGTTTTTGATCTCGTCATTTTGCGGTTACTCACGCACGTCATTGCTTCGGCCTCTGTCAAACCTTCAGAACCATTGGACGGAACCCATCTCAGAACTCTGAGCGACGCGCTTCTCTCTCAATTGAGTTATCTAGGTCGAAGAGGCGGTCAGCCATTGTCCCATTACGGAGGTACGAAAAAAATTAAACTTCAATAATAGGTTGTAAATGATACACAGCTTATCAGTACTGTCGTAATCTCCGGGGAAAAGGGTCGTGGCATAGACGACTGCAAGGTAACGAACGATTCAATGAACGACAATTGAGTGGTCGCCAAAACCTATACGCGTGTCGGGACCAAAAGGTAAGCTCAGATATTGATATTGAATGATAGTTCAAAACTCTGATATCTGCGGCCCCTTCATACAATTGACGTCAGTAAACGGAATAAGCAACCCGCGAAGAGAGATCGCAGCTCTGTGTATACGTACCTGCTTGAAATAATACACAACGGGTGATCATGGCTGACAAGGACCCATCGTAAGCAAATCCGCTCTCCGTACTCCGATAAGTACATACTTGGGACCAAAACATCCGGAAGACCACTTGGCGCCGATGCGTGAGTCCACTCATGCACCCATATCGCGAATTCGAAAAGATCCGCTCGTTTAGCAAGGCGGTCTCAAAAATCCCGACCTCTGAGTCCGCGTTCCGCGTCGCTCATGGTCATGAGACCTCGGCCGACCCATATTTATTTATACCTAGGAGTGAATGAGGAAATGGGTCCCCAGAAAATTATTTTGGGCGAGGATAATAATATTAGCCCACTCTAACTAAACTCGAGAAACGCCTCCATTTTCAGCGGGTTGATAGGTCCAAGAACTAAGAAAAAAACACAGATTCTGTCAGCACATCAGACAAAGTAAATCACCCAAATCAACGCAGTGAGTGACTTACGCGACAGCTATCTCAAGGATCGACAGAACAAAGCAAGAAGCCTGTCTGTATGTAACCTCAGATGAACGAGTATGTAAGTAGGTAACCCGAAGAAGAACAGGAAGAATGGGCAGAGCTCAGGAGGAGGATCAGAGACTCACATATTGGGACTCAACAATCAAAATTCTTCATAGACTTCTTGACTTCTGTGACTGACCTGACTTCTGCATCCCCGAGTCGGTCGCCTAAGTCCGGGCTGGATTCAATATAGTAAGCACGTATACATTTGGTACTTAAGCGGTACTTACCCTGGCCTACAGTCGCGGACAACCAGAATCTACAAATTTGATGACCCATCACGATCCCCCATAAAAACCCTCGGAATCGACGCAATTTAGTTTGTCGTGAACTTGTACAAAGTTTGAGCGAGTTTCATCCAGGTTTGGRCCCAGGAAAGTCGAAATAGTGGCCRANGGGGCCAAAATATTGGCCACCCCCCAAAAACCGATAGTAAAATTATCAAATATAGCGCAATTGACTAAGAGCTTTCTGATCCCAAATTTTGGGACAAATTCAACGAGCGGTTCCCCCGCGAATAAAGAAACAAATATAGCCAAAAATAGCAATTTTTTCGAACCCTGCCTCGAGTGCTCCTCCAATCTTTAGCGGGAACACGAGAAGATGGGTCCCGACCTGTGTATCCCGGTCAATGAGCCAAAAGTAGAGTCCATGCCCCCTCCCAGGCAGGCCCAGTGCTCGGACATAATAAGGTTCAGGCCGAATGAAAAACTCGAAAAAATTGGGTGAAAATATTGACCACCCCCTAAAAGTCTATGGAAAAACTTCGGAGATGTGTTTTTTGAACTTATTCGCAAATCTGAGTTCGCTCTCCAAAAATCGAGAAATTCTAACGAGCGGTTCGTGAGAAACCGGATTTGCAAGTTTTGCTTGTCCACGACTGTAATACTATATGGAGTGACTCAACCGGGCCATACTACCGAGCTTTCGCCTACTCTTGTTGCCATGCGTAAGCACGGGTGCACTCAAGTTCTAATTTTGTGAGCTTGCCATACACCCCCCCGTGTAGCTCATTGATTAAGGCGAGATTTATAGTCCCTTCCTACCCACTGAGAGATCAGAACCATTCGCGTGAAGTGAGTGAGTGAATAATCGGGCATTGGATGCGTGCCTCGCGTGACATGACACTGGAAGCAACTAAAACCTGAATGACAGAAATTTCAGGGATTTTGGCAGATAAAAATCCCTTTCATTTACTAAATCAGCTACAGCTCTTAGATAAAAGCTGCAGTGATTTCTGCAGCCAGTATTGATCATTCGCCCCCTTCGTTCTCGAACCTCAACATCTCAAGTCCGGCCGCTGCCCGATGTCTTCAACACCTCAGAACACCATAATATACAACCAACAACACAGCCGTACCATCTATAATGGAGCAATCAATAGCGTGGTGTGCACGTACTCTAATGGAGTGGCCGATTGCACGTTCGGGCCTACCCTTAGCAATACAGACGTGTCGGCCTCTGATTCTTGCTCGGAGCAGTCGCAGATGCATTCTGGTAAGCCTTCTGGATTCTGACATAGAGGACACTCTGACCTACATCTCTCGCCGCGGCGGCAAAGAAGTCCCCAGCAGCGATTCTCATGAAATTAATGGTATACCCTTCAGCCTTTCTCTGTTCTCCACGACTCACTATTTCGAAAGAGCACGCATTGGGGCGCCGTTCCTTCAGTACTACGAACAAACAACGGCAGCGGTGGCGACCACGTACTATGAGGCTCGTCGGGTCTATCCTACTCTCGGCGCTTCTCCCAGTACTCTATCACTGCATATGGCATGCTTTACACATCCCCCAGGATACGACTTCCACCCAGGGCTACAGATCACTGCTTCATCACCTCCTCTAATCCAGAGCCCTCAACATGCGGATGCATGCCGCGGGTGGGATTGAAGAGGCCAATGCCACTGCAAGTTCTAGAGTTCTATCCGGAGAGACATCTGCGTACAGTCYAATTTTTGGCCTCTTCTCATTCGCATTCGCGCGTTGCTTCAATAGTTATTTGGACCTTGCACCGGTAGCACCTACCTACCTAGTAATCAGACGATCATCTTTCGTTCTCCATTGTCTGGCTTTCATCGTATTATATGCGTTCATAGTAGTACTCTCTCGGCCCCATAATCTCGTACCATATATAGCTTGAATGCATTAGCTGATATGTTGATCTGCGCTTGGCCTGATAGGTACAGTGATGGGAAGCTGATTCATGGAAAGACTCTGAAGCCTTGTTACGAGGCGTAAGCTCAAAGGATACACCATTTAAGCGTCTGCGGCAATTCAAGGCCAGGTCTTCATCAGCTCCGGGGGCATCGACGGTATCGACGCGTTACTCGGAGGTCTCTGTCCACAGAGGAAAAACAGCCGATCCATCTCCTTCAAAGCCTATCCAGCAGTGGATTCCCGGCCCCATGCCTAATTAACCTGTGTTGAACTGCTTCAATGTGTCGCCTTTTTTCACCTTTACCCCAACGCCCCTAATTTGTTTGCATCACTTTGATCCTCGCCGAAGTTTGATGCTGTACAGCAACAGTGTTTCTGTAAATACGTGCTGAGAGGCATAGAATGGACGATAAGATGAAAATGTCGAAATCTAGCGTGAGCTCTGAGAAGGGCGTAGTGTTAGAGACCGTTTTCACGTGATTACTCTCCCTCAACGTTCGTTTTTCGTGTTCAATGTTCTTTTCCATATTTTGTTCGAACATCAAAGAGGCAATTGGGTACGACCATATAAATGGCGAATGGGGGGGAAAGCAAAAGAAAAAAGGAAACGAAACGCAGGATGCCGAGCTTGCAACCAAACCTGGCCGAGAGGACTTTGCCAGATTAATCCCCTGAGTTTTGAGTCCGAGGGCTTGGCTCTACCTCCCCCCTTTTTTGTTCGCTGTTTCTTTGCCATCTTTGTAGGGACTACATCTTCTGAGATTTTTCGCCATCTTCTTCTAAGGGATTGAGCCCTACGAGCACTTTGTCGCCGCCTGTAGTTCGGGTATCTACAGGCCTAACTGGATGTTGACTAGCTCAACGTCTGTGGAATCATCAACGTCACAGGAGTCGCCATTAGCGGAAGGGAACATTCAGACGACCGGGGGGAAGGAAACCAGAAGGCTGAAGCATTTCGNTGGNCGCNCGATGGTATCAGGTACGAAAGCGTACTTGTCTCATTGTTCCACTGGGATTCTCTCAACATCTCAATGAGATTATTTGACTCCAGATTCGGGGACGGTAGGCTCGTGGACGAAACTCTTCACGATATTCCTTTCATGAACCATGTCCGATTTCGTAGCTCTTCCGTGCCCTATTCTCGCCAATTCATACCCCTATACACACTACACATCTATGTACCCTCTCTCGCGCCATGCCCGACTAATCTAACTGAACTATCTTCTACCTCGCGATCGACTGACACTCCTGATTTTCTACGTCTGATGAGATCCACCAAAACTCGTTCTGAGTCATTGGCTCTTCAGACTGCCACCCTTCTCCCGATCCTGAGCCCTTTCGCCTTCCTCGTCCCTTGCCTCGCCCTGACCTTTACTATTCTTCGGCGACTTCCTCCAATAAGGCTGCAGCAACCAATGCGGCATAACCTCGAACCCTGTATTCGGGTCGATCGTGATGAGGTCTTTGAGTGGGATCGTCCCGTCTATCGTAGCATCCCTTTCGGTTTTCTGCGTGGGGAGGAAGGAGAGTCAGCGTTAGTGTCGTRGTCGGCTGGAGTTTTCTGAAACCAAAACGAAAGAAATGGRARTAGAGAAKTAATGGARSGTGAAGKAAAAGCTGTGAATTGAAGATGGACCGCGGACGGATGGACAGCGAAACGAGAGAAGCGAAAAATAGAAAAGTCGAGCTGAACGGAGACGGCAAGAGCAGGAAGTGCAAAGTCCAGCCAAGCCCAGAGAGGWAAATGAACGAAGAAAAATGCGGGATAAGAAAAGCAAATGAYTAACCTCCATCCTCTCCTTGAGCTCCTCGCAGATCTCTATGTACTCTGCTAACCACCCACCCCACTGCGCTTCRRCTTTCGGCCGCTCACCGACCTTGGCCCTGCCTAACCGTTCCCGCAGATCCACCTCCTTRCTGATGGCAGGTAGCAGGATTTTGAATAAATGACCTTTGACRGCGCTTACGCAKGTTCTGGTCTTGAGCGATTTGACGATGGATATGTACTCRAGTGCGATATCAGCTGAGCGCGGATGTCGAAGCAAGATCGAGGAGTCGGAGTAATATTCAGGATGAGACGGGTGAGCAGGGTGCGTTGAGGGTATTATCGAGATCGGTATCGAAGACTGGGATGAGGCGGATGGYGACGRGYCTGRTATTGACGTGGCTGTCGRTATYGACGAKGGAAGGGSYGGAGGAGAGGGAGYGACRAAMGGCGTTRGCAAYGTCTCAGGTAGTCCATTGAAYAACGCAACGTTATACAAGTTGCCTTCTGCACTCATCACYGCATCGCACCCCGTCTCYTCTAGGCATCGCAATATGTCGGATTGGAAAAGGA
Source organism: Candolleomyces aberdarensis (assembly GCA_004126415.1). NCBI lineage: Eukaryota > Fungi > Basidiomycota > Agaricomycetes > Agaricales > Psathyrellaceae > Candolleomyces > Candolleomyces aberdarensis. The sequence continues at coordinate 27,782 of SDEE01000147.1, read as the reverse complement.
TGTTGCCGTTGGCGAAGACGGGGACCGAGACGGATTCYTTGACTGCGCGGATTTTTTGCCAGTCYGCTACACCCTGGATCAATTGAATCAATTCAGTTACTCTCCTTAGGCCGGTCGAGCGACAAATGGAGGAGGTAGAACATACGGTATTCTGGCCCCGTTGTTCACGTAGTCGACCGTGACATGTAAGAATCTGGGCACCRGCKCGTTCGAGCATCTTGGCATACTCCACGGTCTTTTCTATCGTTGGAAAGACCCGGAATTTYGCGGTAACGGGRACGTTGAGGTTTTTATGAAGAGTGTTGACTACGATGGGCAATTGGAGGTCAGTTCAGACGCGAAGGAGCATTCATGATTGAGGTAGATTGAAATGGAGAGGGCCGATAGGATAGGYAGGAAGGAATATGAGAGAGATGAATCGTACTCACTCAGCGTGTATATCAGCTCCCACTCGTCCTGCAAGAAACTCCCATAATGACCCTTCTTCGCGATATCCTGGGGACAGCCCAAATTCAAATCCACCGCATCGCAATACGATTCGAGAACTTTGGCAGAGGTTAAKAGTTGCTCCGGATTGTTGGCGCARAACTGYACGATCAAAGGCCGGTCGGTTGAGGTATCTCCCTCYTCGCCTGAAGGTATATCAAAGTTTGCAGAGCGGAACGTTTTGTTCGAGGCGTCCGTAAACATTTTGGCGTTAATCATGGGGGTGTAGACAAKTTGAGCACCATAGCGTCGTGAAAGACGCCTCCAAGCCTATAAAATCGTCCCATAAGATGGTGAGAACATGGTAGGGGCAGAATGAGAGACGAACGAACCTACGTACCAGCTCGCTCTGATCAACCATGGGTGCCACGACATACTTCGGACTGCCGAGCACTTCCCTGTAGAGCTCGTACCCTGAAAGCTTCCTCTTAGTCGTCTGAGCATCCGCTGCTGCTGAAGACGATGTCCCTGACGTTGATGGTTCCATGATAACAGCACCAGAAGGTATCGGGGTTATGACTGAAGACGTTGGGCTGGTAGAGTACGGGGAACACAAGCGCCGGAAGAGTGCCCGTAGGGAGTTCTCCTCCCTTGGAAGAAGAYGGCGGAGAATTTTGGACGTTGGAGGGCCTCTGGACAAGGCAGGGAGAGAGANTGAAACGGATGGGCGGAGCGGAGAGAAACCCTAGCTCGGACCTCGGGACCGGAAGCAAAACTGGGCTTGGCTTGATTGGCAAATGCTTCCCGGCCCGAGAGCTCCGGCTGNCTGAATCGGAGCTTTCGTTTCTCTGCTTTTTGGTCCGCATTTTCTCTGCTTTACTCTTCGTCCGTCATTCCCGGCTCTGTTCTTGCTCATACTCCTAGAAAAGAATGGAAAGGAACATGAAACCTGAAAAACTGGACATGGAGGGGGCAGAATCGCGCGARAAACGTCTCCGTACGCCTCATTCGTATCTGTCTGCAGTCTCTTGGCTTATCGAGCGTATCACCTTTCGCTCTCATAGAATCTCTACTGGAACGCATGAGCACGACTGACTCTGTGACCTCAGCTTCTACATCTTCCCCATCTTCCCTCTCTGGGCTACCCAAGTTCGATTTTAGTGATCGAACAATACCGGAGTTTTCACCGAATACTGAACGTACGTCGAAACTCTCTTCACTTCGAGACGACTACGCAAACTGACACRCCACGTTTSCTCATAATAGTGCTCGGCAGGATACAAGCCTTYCTCCCCCAGCTCGAARCATCTAACCGGGCGCTACTMCAACGTGCTCAGGCCGATCCGTCGAGTGTCGATATYGAGAACGTGGATGAGCAAGGAGAGGGAGGRTATATCGAAATGGTGCGCTCTATTTTTMCCTYGAATTTGTATTACTGAAACCATATTTCCCCTTCGTGGCGACAGAATCTCGGTCTCGGTGTCTACGAAGAACAACGACGGAGAAAGCGAGAAAAATCGAAGGACAATAATGCTTCGATGGAAAATGGGGAGGAAGATACGGAAKATGTRTYATCCGACGGAGACGAGGACGAGTCAGACTCAGATTCGAGTTCAACCTCGGACTCGGACTCRGACTCGGACTCRGACTCAAGCTCAGACTCCTCCACANACASMRACWCCTCCACAACAGCAACAGCCGACCCTGTCTCGTCGTTTTTCAAATCCCTACAAAACCGCCGTCGTACAACGACCTCATCTTCCTCCTCATCCTTCTCCTCATCATCATCATCGTCATCCTCCTCCTCTTCATCCAGCTCGGACTCGGACTCGGACTCGGACTCGGATTCGTCTTCTAGCAGGGGCCCCACCATCCCTGTTGCCGAACGCCGCATCAAACCTCTACCTAGACGAACGAGGAAACCACCCCTCATCGAAGTTATAGACGAGTCGACGAATACCACTGGTGTGTATCTCAAAGTATAGCTTCTCTAAGTTTCCTATCTGAATATTCACGTTCCTCCAGCCGACCCCAAACCGTGAGTTACGAGCATAGAGGCTTCTCCTACGCGTCGTTGAAGAGACAGCACAATCTATAACTCGCCTTATTATTATCGCTACGGGCTCAGAGCCCAGGATGAAGTGGTACCCATTAGATGAACGGGGTGCCGGGATGACCTGTAGCACCGTAAGAGGTAGTAGGATCCGACACCGTTTCTTTGTGCTCATGAGGTGCTGGCGATGGCGTCGAAACTCACAATCCACGTACATTCGGGGATGGGAGCGCGGGTGGTGAGACTGCTCCATTTCTCGCAGGGTGCTCACATTAGGCATCCATTCATCGGCCTTGTAGCATTAAACGAAATACTATTGCTGAATAAAACGAACTCAAAATGGTTACAAAGAGAGGCTGGAGGGAGCCGAAATTATCTGCAGCACGATTCACTGATCCCTGATGAAAGCTTCCATGTCTGCGTTCTTGGGTATGCAGTCATTGACACGAAGGTATTTGTAGGCTATGATTTTCTTAGCCCAGACACGCCTCGTTGCTGAAGCACGACCGACTTCGTCGCCCCTAACTAGGATCATTGAAAAGGTTTGATAAGCATGGGTGCGAGCAGAAGAAATCGAGGCTCACTTAGATAGCGAAAGGTGTGCGTTTTAGGGTCAGTTTCTGGTAGCTCTTCCCACGTGCCACCGACGAGATTGTGGAGCAATTGGATGTAGTCTATAACAGAAGATCTAGGTCAATCTTGTGGTGTTAAGCGCCGTAACTCACCCTCAAGCGGCGAAGATGGAAAACGGGGCCTCTCGTCCTTCTCATCTAGACCAAGCCCATCGAGCTTTATTTCCCTGGCCTCCTTGCCTATAGGGACGCTCAGCCTACAGGAAAGAGATATCATCACGAATGAAGAGACGAACGCTCATACTTATCACCACTGCTGGCTTGCTCGTTCTTGGATGGAGATTCGCACCCCTCTCTACTATCATTGACAAGGTCAATGATTTCGATGTCGTTGGCTTGTGATTGATTCTGAACTACATCTAAATCCCCGATATCTTGCGGAAAATGAGCAACATCTACGGTAGCAAAACTTTGTTGTAGTACTGAAGGAACGAACAGCTTGAGCCATAGGAGTGCTCACCTCTGTCAATAACAAAGGGTTGGGCGTCAATAACGTGCAAAGGTGAAAAATCTTTTTCCACAAATAAGCAAGCAGAAGTACGAGCGTTGATGTAACATTCATTCACTTACCGTCCCACGAATTCGAAGGCAACACGCAAGCCTTCAATATGCGCCTCCAGTCATCATCGTGTGATAAAGCATAATCTGCCCCTGTCTAAACTTGCAGTGACTCTGATGTAAGCTCGAAATACCATGCTACTCTTCGAAGTACTGACCATGTCTAGTAATAGGTGCGTGATCATCTTGCCAGGGTGGAAATTCGTCTGAAACCACAATTCGAATTCGGGGGAGCTATGAATCCACGAATGGGAAACGCACCGTCGTGGGCACCGGGAAGGGATTAAGCTGAACGCCGCTGGCAAGCGAGGTGCTCCTGTCGTTCGTTGAGGAAAACCTTGCTGCGGAACTACTTCCATCGAGACCAGATCGACTGCTGCCTGATGATTCCGGGCCAGAGTAATTTGAGCTGCCTTCTCCCCGTCCCGAAGCTGTGGCCCGCAGGCCGCTCATGAGCCGCGTACGAGCTGCGGACGAGAATGCCAGCGTGAATCCCCGGAGAAAGAGGGTATGGGGTTTTCCGTCAGTGAGATTCGCCTCTTTAGTTGTGTTGGGCCACAAAAACGCCTCTCCTGTCCCTCGATCGACCCAATCGTACAACCTGAATTCGCCAGAGCTAGTATCCCCACTGAGCCGCTTTGCGAGCCTAAGGACCCGTCCCGGTGTTGCACCTTGATAAGCGGCAAGTCCCCAGCTTGCACTCTTGATACATCCCGTCACAATGTAGAGGGAATCATCTGCTACCAACGGTTCTATCGAATACGCCCGTTTATAGATGACCTCCGCATATTGGAGCAAATACTTTTTCAGTGCATCCGGGCTTTTCAGCTCCACCAAATCTGCTGAGGAGGTACATGCCAGTACTGCGCCTTCATCGCTTGTACAATCGAACTCGAACAGCTCGACCGATCTGAAGGGATTATTTGAGTGTCAACCCCGCCGGGACTAGTATATTTAACGCACTGTCCGCCTAGTGACCTCCGGATCTTCGAGAATGCGCCACTCGCAATAGTATGGCCTTCGGAAAAATGACTGCTGCAGACTCGAACCGTCTTGCCAGGGAACACTTCACTCGGAAACACATCGTACCCTTCGTCCCAGATATTGAACAGCTTTTCGAAGCCGTGAGTGAGATTAAATGTTCCCACATCACCTGGAATAATTCCTCCCTTCCCGGACAATGGCCTTGGACGCCAGCAAGGAAGACCCTCGACACAGCAACCCAGCATGAGACGAGTGTAGATCTCCGCGTTCGTCCTTGCCTTTGCACCGATTGACTGCAGATCTAAGTCACTCATGGAAGACTGAAGAGAAGAAAAAACGTCAGAAATTAAAGGGCGCCTGGACAGGAGTACCACTCACGACGTTGCAGTCCTTTGAGTCGTACCGCTTGTCGGAGTTATCACTCGACCCAGTCGCGTCCCCCATCTTCCTGTCTTTGCTGGTCTCCTCTGACTCTGAGTGACTCGGAGAGGCTCCAGAGCTATCTATGGAGTAGCTGGTGGTTGTGGAGGCGGCACCGCCGACTATGGCGGCTGTTGCTTCACCGGTCATTGGATGGACAAATGCGTCTCGATTTGCAGGAGATCGAAAGGGTAAGAGTCCAAGCGCCGATTCGAAAGCTTGCTGAAGGAAGCTATTATTTTCCTCCGTACTGCGTGGGCTGGCAGCGAGAGTGGGCGTATTGACAAACAATTGGACAGTAGTAGGCATGTGCACATCGTTTCCCGCGGTGATGACCCTCTCGAACGTTGACCGGTTATGCGAGCCAGAGAACGAATTTCCTCCACTAAATGATTCGAATCTCGTCACTGAAACCGCTCACCCTGGGACATAGATGAGACCAACCTTTCATATGTAGCGTTGACAACGTCAGATATGGGACCGTTGTACATGGGCCCTTTGGCGCCTTCTTGACAGTACACCGTTTTTGCTTTTGCGATGGACCGGTTCGTGGGATCTCCTTCTTCAGAGGAAGCCATGACTGTTGGTGAGGTTAGACCACATCTAACAGTTGAAAAAACTAGCGGATGGATATTGATGAGAGAGACAAACACGGCGTCTGGAAAGGCAGGCTCAACAGCTTTCGGTCATAGTCAAATCAAGACAAACAAAGGGTGATTGACGCCCAAGCCTTCTGCCTTATCATTCATTTTTTATCGATGCCAAGCGCAATGCCGGTGCTCGGACAGGATCAGTCGATCCAGCAAATTGCTCCGGTTGCGTTCAATCACGCTTCTTCAAATTCGAGGTTCCAAGCCATACCGGTCGGGAACTTCGTATTACCAAACTACATTGAGTTCATACCGAGTAACCGGTTGTACTTTTGGTAAATGAATGGCAAGAGATCCAAGACTTACAAAACACCGTTTTTTGTCGAGACGGTGACGTCGGAAGAAGCGAAAATGGGTGCAACATACATATTACGGCCAGTCAATAGACGATCCAACAAGCGAGATCATTCAAACCTCCGGGGCCCTTCACCGTCGTCATGGGTTACCCGCTGACGGCATCGGTGCTGTCGATTCGGGCATCCTAGTTGCTCATGGTCAAGCTAGAACTCCCCAAGTCACCTCTTCAATCTGCCTGGGGGAGCGGATAGGTTACGCCTAGCCTGTTCCGTGGCAGAATATTGACACAGGTTTTCCGCATGACGCAATGCATCATACTTGATAGTGGGGCGCTTGCTTAATCCGAGTTTTATTGTTGATTGTCAAGCTGAGTGCTAGGATGTCAAGTTCAAATTCTAGTACAAAGAAAATTATTAAATTTAATCCTGAATTGAATATATTCATTAAGATCTTCGCCATGGATATTGAATTCAAAAGACCTAAGTTGACTCTACATTCATTGTCTGCCCTTAGCATTCACACAGCATCCCTTTCTTCCTTCTGTTGTAAGTAACTCCATGGAATGGAGGACCAAAAAGCAAGTACACATGAAATTGCAACATAAGCTAAGCTGATAAAAAGTCTTCTTCACCTAGCTCAATTGTAGTTTATTCAAGTGTTAGGCCCTGGCTTTTGTGACTGGTAATTGCCCATGCAAGTGCTAAAGGGAGTTAGGTGCATGTTAAAGTCTTTCCTGACTTGTCTTCCAATTCTGCTTTCACAGGATAAATTGGCGCCCAAGCAGGCTCAGCAATGCCTTGCCACATTGGAGTTGGGCCTCCTAAAAGGTGTTTGTCAGATTAAAAGTAGAACAAAAACAAAAATTGTACAGACCTGAGTAGTCCCTGAACTCCACATATACAGTCATCCCAAGGATCCTTGTTTGGGTACCACATAATATATTCTGACTGTCATTCACCACACTTGCAACACCAAAACTACATTGGTCTAGACATTCATTAGAAGCTTGAGTTGCACATACCGTTGGAAGTTCATCTATCACAGGTGAGCATTACTTTTGCACCTTCAGGAAGATGAATTTGCTTTTCCAGGCCTTTGACATTTTCTTTTGATGATCTTTTGACAACATCATAGTTGTGTGCAGCCTTACACAGTAGGACTACTGGAGGCAAAAGTGCAAACCTCCTTATTAAACTCTTCAGTTGCTGCTCTTGTAGGCAGCAAATGGAAGACATTGTCAGAGTGATGCCATTCATGAACAGTTAAATGGTACCAACCTCTAGAAAACAAAAGATTATAGTCCTCTTCACAAGTATCATAGGTGTGCAATTGTAACCGTGCATATTGGAACTTGACCTGTGTAGTCTCATTTCCAGTGCCTTCTCAAAGTTCTGGGAGATTCTTAGGCTCTTGAACTGGGATAGACATACCAAAGTTGATTGTCTGTCATGATTCCAGCAGGTGCTAGTCTCACAACATAATTTCCTCCACTTTCCACAGTATGTGTCAAGAGTTTACACAACTCATTAAAAATAGCCCAGATAAGATATGACTTTCCAGTACCTGTAGTTCCATTAACATTGATTTGCAGAGGTGAGTCTGGTGGAGAGCCAGGCAAGAGCTTTTTGAAATTAGCCATGACCAGTAAAAAAACTTGACAACATTCACCCTTCACTATCCAATTTAATAGTCAACCTCTGGCAAAACTTGAAACTGATCATTCAGAGGCTCTTTAACTTGATCCTTCATCCAGCTAGAGGCAGATTTCAAGTGATTGAGCTCCAAACAGTTCACAAACCAACCATTAGCAAGGTCCAATTATCTTCTGCCAATGACAGCAGCAGCTTCTAGAACATCATCTCCAGGCTGTCTGTGAGCCTCATGCATCCAATCCATAATGCATGCATTGTCTTCAGCAGCCAGCTACTGCAGTTTCACTTTCATTCTTAAGTCTCAGTGTCTCCATCCTCAAGCTTGGATTGATTACAGTCTTCAGGAGTAGGTTAATTATCTTTAGATTATTGGTAATTTCTAGAAAGACAGGGCTAGTACAGGTCAAGAGAAACATTGTCATCCAGAGATTTCCAGCCCAGGCAAAGCTGATTAGATTTGTGGCATGACTGATCAATCTAACTTGTAGTGAGCAGCAGTTCAATAGACTTCTACACACAGTCAGGCAAGTTGGAGTCAAGATAGGATAGATTATTATAGCAGCTATTGTACTATATGCAAGGGTCGAATTGGAGATAGTAGAGAGCAAGTTCAAGCTCTATTTCGCAACGAAATACATGATTGACAGACCTATGCCAGCTGCCGAAATTTCAAATTCCGCCAGTTGATGAGCCGCGCCAACTGAGTGGCTGTGTACCGTTGCAGCAGAGTGGCTATGCACCCACGCAGCGAGGTGGCTATACACCCGCTCATGCATCGCCACCTAAGAATTCTGGGTCCATCGAGACAAATGGGGGGCAAGCCCCCCAATCATCAGCAGATCGCTTATCTTTATCAACAGCGACCTTTCTACCGTAGCCTCCCGCCGACGTCTATATCGCCATTCATCATGGGCACGGAAGCTTCCGAGTCCTTTGAGGTTGTCGACCCTCTCAAGATCCGTCGAGGTGGTGCGTGCCATTATTGCACCTCGCTCGTCGGTGCAGGTAAATACCAATAGAGCCACTGATCTGAAGCATGCACGTTCAGCATCGACTGTGAAGCTGGTATTAATTCTGGAAATACTCTCTATCTTCTGTCCAGTGCGTTTCTGACGAAGGGGAACCTACAGTTACGTGACGTGGAAAGCAGTCTCTGTGGGCTCGGATCGTTCGAGCTGGGGCTTGCCAACTCCCGACGTCGTCTTTCCGTGTTCTTTCCGGGCAACTGGGCAAACAGCCATGCTCGCCGAGGCGGCCGGGAGCAGCAAAAGACGGCAAACCTGTGCGTTTCAATTCGACAAAGAAGATAGGGACAAGGAGATCATACATCTACAGTAGGCTAAACTGTTGAGGAGCTCTCGCCACCAGACTTGGACCTTGATTCTAGCCTGGAAAGCAACGAACAGCTGTCGAAGGAGAACGTTTTCCGGAATTCGATTATTATGCAACACGACCCCCATTGCGACCGCGGTTTGCCTTCTCCTTATCACCTCGAGCCCTGTCATTCGGTGATTGCCATTTCCATCCTTTTCTCTATTCTTATCGTGGGTCATCGTTAAAGACGAGTCAATTATTACCGCACTGACTACGTGACAGAGAGACTGGCGTTTGCGCTGGCTCCAAACCTCTCTGTTCAAGTTGGGCACCTTCATTCTGTGAAAGTGGCTGGTACCGCTATTCATAGTGCTGTTTACGATATTTGCATTGTTGTTTCATATTGTTCTGGGCTACATGATTCTCGTAATCCCTTCGTTATACGGTCTATCGCTGCCGAAAGTCGTTATGAGAGCGGGTCCTCTCAGGTCCGTATGTTTAAGCTAGGCTGTCGATTTGAAGACCCAATTCAATATATCCTAAAGCTACCAGGGTCATCAAAGTCTCGGCCGTGGTCACGGTTCCGACGTTCACACTGCAGCGCATTGAAAGTAGGCCAGAAGGAAGTAAAAATAAAAGCCTCCTCGTTTTACATCCAGGCAGTGATTGTGCTTCACAGGTGCGTGCGACTGGGTGAACTTTGGCCGTTTTAAGTCGTTTTCGGCAATGGACTGATAAAGTCTTGCTTAAGCGCCGCGTTGGTGATTCTTCCCAAGTTCAGACAGCGTGCCCATGCTGACCATGTAAAACTGCTGTTATGGAAATCGGCTTCGGTGACACGCAACCGGACGGTTGATAGGTCCCTACTTCAATTTGATCGGCTTCCGACGCCCCCTTCTATAAGCGCAGATGCTGTCAAACCGTAGTTGGACGGCTAGTACTTAGTCAGTACATCGAAAAATTAGACTCAGAGTAGCTACTCAGAGTCATGACGCCCGGTCATGCCCCGCTCTGCGCCTTTGGGACCGTTAGTGCCCGCCTCAGTCGGAATCGGTTTGGGTAATCAACGGTTGTATGTCGGCCGACTACCAGCGGCCTTACATTAGCATTAGATACAGTCGAACTCATTCTCATATCGTACGTAGTTAAGGAGTGAGGAGAGGGGGGCACTAGCTCGCTAGCAGTTGTACCAGACGATCTAACCTCGCAGAGGGTTCGTCTTCGCGCGCAGCGCGATGGAGGGTGAGGTTTCAGTGTCTGTCACGATCCGACTCAGGCGCCGCCACACCTTCTGATTCCTTGGATGGGCTTCGCCTCACCATGCCTTGCAGCCAAACTCACCACTGTAGCCATACCATTGCTAGACTCAGAGAGGACGACCACCCGAGCCGTCGGCGCTATTGGAAGGTGTTGCATAACCATGAGGGGCTCTATCAAAGGGACGTTGGCGTCGAGGAGTACTGGCCCTCGCTGGTGCACTGTAAAGATCTTCGGCCCCGACAGGCTCAGCGTACATCGGCCCGTTATTGAAGTCTATTGATAGGTTGGGTTAACATACGAGTCGCAAAAAAGGCTAGGAATGACTTGCAGCGACGCCGATCCTGGTCAGCAGACCCATTCTGCGGGGCATTTTGAGAACTAGGGTATCCGCCTGCAATTATTGAGTTGGTTCAGTGGACTCAAACTAGTAGAAAAGAGAGCGAGTCACCACCATGATAGGTGCTCATAGGCCTGACCAAGTTCTCCAAGCCCTCAGGTACTCGGTCATACCCTTCAACATAAGCATCTCTGTAGTTATCGACGGTACCAACGACTGCCTCGTTGAACACTACCCCTTGGTTCCACTTCTGGTCAATGACTGGACCTTCGTGACCTTGTTGAAACCATCCCGCTGAAAATTGAACACGAGTGAGGATAATCAATACATATCACCAATGTTTGAACTCACGAAAGGTCCCCTGCTGCGGCATTGGCGGTGCAATTACAGGAGTAGGGGTTATAGGAGCAGCCTCGCTTCGAGGCCTACCATCGGCTGCGGACTTGACCATCACGATCCCGTGAAAATTCCTCACGCTACCATGAACGGGGGCGTTGAAAAAGGAACCTCTGTTGTAGCTTTGATCAATTCGAACAGTAGAATGGGTGGAGCGGTCATTATGGATGTTGGAGACGCGATTGTCGTGGATATCGCCTTGTTGGTGAATCACAGTCGAAGGCCCCGTCTTAGGGTTCTTCGAATTCCTCATAAGACTTATGGAGCCGCTGCCGGAGCGGCTGGGGTTTTCCTGACCCTGGCGACTGATGCGCCTGGGGAGGCTCTGAGACATGATGTCGAACGAGAGGAGATTGGGAGGGGATGGGAATAGCAGAGGAGGGTGATAGTACTAGGCAATCACTCTGCCGTCCTTATATACAAATTCCTTGTGCAACGGTTTACAACGTGTTGATCTAGAACCAAACCAATTCGTTGATGAGGGTCCGAACCCGATACCGCTTCCTGGAAACGGGTAACTCTAAAGTTTTCGGCTCGTAATACTACAGAGAATCCCCCAGGTTTGTGAGTTGACACCGCCCGCTTGCTGCGCACCTGGTCCTTATATCACACATCAATTCATGGGCTTGTTAGAAACCATGCTTGATGTTGGCTGATAGCAAAGTGTATGGATGCGTGTTCATCCAAAGCTCTGTCTTCCATCATTACTTTACGTGGGAGTCCGTGAGCTCCCAGACAAGATACGGTTGCCTTTTTATGCATACGAAAGTACATCTCGCTGCCTGCACACAATTCCCAGTGACCTCGACGGACAATCTCATTCGAACGTATGGGAGTTGGGATATAGATGCCTTATGGCGATCTGACTCCGGAATCGAAGACACATCATAAATGCTTAGGCTTCTGCACCGCTCGAGTGTGGGCAGGTTCCGTGACCTTTCGATAACGAAACAGATGTTACTCGCTCATTGCTCACGAGGCAGACCGTGAGTCAGAAGTGCTCATCGAAAGGAGTGGCAGGTTTGTGTGGGAGAAACAGACTGAATGGAACCGGCGATGTCCCGATTGAGCAACAAGAACCCTATCGGCCCCCCCACATGCCTTGGGTCTCGTATGAGTTGTCCATTGAGTAGCCTCCAAGCCTGAGGACAAGAGATCCATGAGATATTCCGCTCCTGTCCGACAGTATCTCTACCTCCCCAGCTTTGACGCAATGGCCAGTTCTCCGCAACAGCCGACTAACATGCAACACACCAGAATAGTGTATAGGGAGGAGAAAAATGCCATGATAGTCCGGACCCCTTGCCCGTGTCTGGACCCCTCTCCCGTGTCTGTACCCCTTCTCGCATGGATTAGTACATTTCTTAGATCGTTATCTCTCTACGAGAACGTTCCTCATTCCTAGCAGCTCTAACCCTGTGCCCTGATAATTTGTCCATTTCAAGTCTTCAGCCTCTATAATAGGGCAATCGTCCGCTGCGGAAGGCGCTAATTGAACGTAGCCGAATGAAGTCAATATTACTAATGAAATGAGCCTTGCAGACATCCCCTGAACCCGCGAGCGATTGACTGTTTTTACGATTGAAGCACATGTTTTTCATTCAAAGAGGCGAAATGCGATGATAGGAATGTGTGTTCACTGTGCAGCCAGCGTCGAACGCAGTCGATTCAGGCGTCTACATGAAGCGCCCAATGACGTTCCGACGGCCTGATGCGGCAAGTCTGCCGTCCAACGTGGAATGCGACATCGGGCCAGATGATATTCTTGTGTTTTCTCAGCCTTCCAGTAATTTAACTCAACTTCATTGAGAATCCAGGCCCCGGGTCATGGTCGCTGCTGTTTCGAGGGAAAGATTGCTGTATATGAGCGACGGCGCTTGCATTGTGTCTGCACATGCCCATTTTTTTTCTCACACGATAAGGAGCCACAAAGTTCAAACACCTGGAGCGTGCTCAGCATGCGTTACTCGCAACCGTTTTCACACACACAGCAACTATCAGATTAAAACGACCATGATGCGCCCAAGAATATCGAGCGGTCATTTCGAGGGCTACCACGTGCAGTCGGTAGGCTCCCCCATGATGTTATTTAACTTATTATACTCTCATGGTTCTCATGTGAGTCTCTTCCCCCGAAAATTTTCACTGGGCTGTCGAACTGAACCTTAATGAAATGAAATGGGCTGATGTTCCGGTTTACCCGATGAATTGAGTTTGCGTGAGCCGCCACATATGGGATTTCCTTTGTGGCACCCACGACGGAGCACAGCTCTAGTGAACAGCAAGCTAATGAATTCAAACATGCCCAGCCCGGCGTAAGCTGTATAGAGCTCCCGAGGTTCTTTGGAGCACGACTGCGTTGCTCTACCCTCCGGCCAGGAGAACTAAGGTGAAGACCGAATAGGCAGGTACTTGTACCCGAAAAAGGTAGGTAGGCAGGCAGACGGAATAGGTGCCAATGAGGAGCGGCCCGTTTCTACACCTCCTCCTCCCAGCTGTGGAACACTAGTTCCGAGCTGGGTCGACGCCGTATCTGTAAGTCTTTCTTTCCTTAGTGCGGTTCTTCAGTCTTGCTGTGCTGGTCGCTAGACAGGTAGGTGACGATAAATTTTAGTGTAAGTCATGTTGGAGTAGGCATCTGAGACCTATGTAATTCTAACCGGTAATAGCAGCTCGGTCTCTGTACGAGCTCCCGAGGGAGCGCAGATCTCCATCTTGTCCTGAACGACAGAGCCCATTGGATATACTCTGGAGCTCACAGACCAGGGTAGCTGCCCGATGTGTAGCGGGAGCGGGAATCCGGACAAGTTGCGAAAAATACTGGGGGGCGGCTTTCGAGATGAACCGCGCCCATACAGCTACTAGGAGATACTGGACAAATAAATGCGCGAAGGACGACCAGTCATGGTAGATTGACAATATGCACCATCTCTGAGCAAATATGAGGATGTGCCATTTCGAATGTATAAGTCGACTTATCTGGGGTTGTGAACATGGCAAACCGTTGATGCAACCTTCTCTGGCTGGGCTCCAAAGCTTAGACTCATGCCCGGAATTCTATTCAGATTCATCTTGGATGAGCTTCACGAACTTGCTTGTTTGGGCCCTCTCGATCATGGCAGTGGGACAGCACAGCCTGAAGACGCCTGTATCACCTATAATTATCACCCTCCTACCACTTCAATTTCGGTGATGACCGGAGGTCTTCAATTAAGCCATCTAGAGTACCGAGCAGCTTTCTAACGGCATTTTTCACTGCCTTGCCAGTCTGTTCAAAAAAAGCCCCTAGTCACATTTTCAAAAAGATTGGAATATGCCTGTGACTGCCATGAGGCAGATCGTCGTTGAGCAATGACTTATCCTCCCTTAAGTTATAGGTCTCTTGACCCGCGTCGTGTCAATTCTAGAGATCTACCATTGTCGATCATTAGGGCTGATCCATGATATGAAAGATTGCTATCGATACGAAGTCGGAAATGGCACGGGATGGTATAGATTGTGTGAGGCTGTGTGGCAGAAGATGGGCCGCTGTACCCCGATTCCGGATTCAGGGACTACGTGAAAAAAATCATCTTGTCCCATCCGCAAGATGCCGATGGAATGAATGGAAGTTCAAACACGCGCACGGTGCTTTCACATATCAATGCAGCTGCTTACACGGGCTGTCTTTCGGAGCTGTGGGTGTGATGACATTGAAAGGCGAACATATCACAACTCACAAGTGCTCCAAATCTCTGGGGTCTGTATTCATCTTGATTAGGCGCTCAACGACCACGGTGTTCGGGCGTCACACGCTGCCCGAGTTCTTGACGGGGAGTGCGCGCTTGCAAATTGGAACAGCGAAGACCTCCGAGTCAACACCTGAGCAAAATGCACTTTTCAAAGAGACACCCATTGGCGATGCATCTGCCGAGCCTTTGCTTGTTCCTGATTGCGCTATGGATTGCATGTGCACTGACAGTCGCACCTCCCCCGTCTTTGACTCTTTCGCCACTACTGTGAGGCCTTAATATGCCTCCCCGAAGCAATGTGTCACTATTTACATGAAGCCAAGAGACCAAACTTGCACTAATTTAGTCGATGTGCGATTCGAGAGCCCGCGCATATCCGTTAAACACCTCCGATTCCTAGGCCTCGAGTTGGGGAATGTCGCATGCACTTCTACTCTCATGCGACCTCAGTCAGTCAAAACTAGAATCTGTTGCTGTACCCTGGCATTTTGATACATTTAAATCCTCAGTGCCGTTGGAGAGGGAGGGAATGCATTCCTGGCAGCTATGAATTGAGAAGAAGTGTGCCAATAACATACACAGGTGAGTGGCACGTCATAGTTCAAATGAACAGACGCCGATAGTCACCCAGCAGCCAAAAAGACACTCGAATGTAGTACCATGAATGGAGGATCTCTACTGCTGATTGTGTGCCGCTCATCAGATGGTGAGAGATGTTTTGAGGCAAAAACACTTAGCTAGCGGTCGGAGGAGAGGAGTAAGCAATGTACCGATTGTACGAGTTTTCATCGCTGATCTTACGTGCTGAAGTGCTACGGGTAGTAGGAGCTCCGGACGCCTTCAATATCGAGATGACCAACTGTCGCCCGACTGGCTGCTCCTTACACGCGGCGGGGTACATCGTATCGTGCGAGGGAGCACGATCACACGGTGGAGCGGTCGGAGCATGCTCAGCCAACCAGAGATTCGAGCTTTGGTGTCGAAACAAGGGGTATATTAATATGGTGGGCGCTAGGGAGGGTGGGATTGCTCACTGTGTTCTGCCGGAGGCAAACTGAGCGGACCAGTAACGCCTAAACAAGAAGGTAGGACTTACGACAGCTAGATGAGCTGCAGACCAAGAGCTCACGCCATCGATAGCTTGGGTATCTGGATCGTATCGCTGGCTAGATTGACTGGCAGCCATCGCTTGGCTTGATGGTATCCAGGGACTCAATTCTTTAATCTATGATATGGCCAAAAGTGGGGTCCGGCTACGACTGGATGCCACCGTATGACGTAGAACGACTGTACCCAACTAGCATGTGGTTTAGTGGCGAGATTGCAGTTCCATCGGCAGCTTATATTCACTGTGAAGATTCTCTCTCGACTCACTGGGGGAATGAGGTGGTCGATCCAGCACAGGTGGAGTAGACCTGTGAGGCTTCGGGCTCGCACCTCGCATACGAGATCTAAATCCATCCACAGTGGCTTTGCGAATGGGTCTCAGTCGACTGGTAGCCGTTCAAGACGTTGATTTTCTTCATTGAATTGTCGGTGCGCTGGTGATATGCTCGAGAGCTGGTACAGCTTCCGTGGCTGTGGGTAAAACTGACTCTGTCAAGCTTGGCGTTCGCGCCGTCAAGCGATACGCTCGTTGGTAACACCTGCGCAAGGGTTTCGAATTTTAAACGGCGTCGGGGAAAAAAAGGAACGAATGAAGCCATCTGAAAGGAGTGAAAGTCGCCCGGGGTGGGGAGCCAGAGGCACAAGATACGTCAATATCTGTGAAGAATATCCAGAAAGAATTGAGCCCTTGCTACAGAGCTACGGGGAAGCATCAACGCATGGTACCGGTGACATGTGTAGTCCCCAAAAGTACCACACTTGCACGCCCACGGTACCGTATGGCCGTACTCCTTCCCCTGAGCGTCTACTCAGCGTCCTGGAGGCACCCGCACTTGTCCGAGTACCTCAAAGTCCAGGCTCAGGCTGCGCCGAATAGGGTTTGACGGAATGAACGTGTTCGGACCCTATGGATCCACCGTATCGCCTGTCCGTATCGCCGTAATTGTATGAGTCCCAACTACGTCACGGGCACTGACCCATCATACGTTCACCTGTCCCCGGCATGACTTCTCAGGAAGTTGGAACCCTGAATGGAGGAACGAATTGGTTCTGTCATTCCGTATAGACAGCACTGCTTGACAAACCGGCTTACCTCAGGCGTTGCCAAGCAGAGCCAATCACCGGAGCTCTGCCGGGACGTAGCTTAGGGTTTCCTTGCCGCGATATGTTCGCTCTCTCCTCCTTCAGATGCTCGACACCTTCCAACATTCTCCGTTTCCCGTCTTCCACCTAGATCTACCGCTAGAGAATGCTGCACCCCAGGGATGTCGCAATCGTCTTCGCCAAGAGTGACCACTGAAAATGCAAGGAGGCTTTCAGCGTACGCGGCCTCCTAGGAGGTGCTCGCAAGTTCTAGTGTCGTGACTCCTGGCACTGTGGTTGATCAGAGTGCAGACCCGTACGTTCGTTTGTCTCTCACCTCCCAGCCGACTTTCTAAACATTCTAATAAATTCATTGTAGACCCGGGTGTGTCCACGACGTCGCTGCCCCCAACTCCCATGATCGACGTCGAAATAATTTGGCCCAAATTCGTTCCGAATATACCCTCCATCGTAGCCAACACCCATCTTCAGGAGCGCTGGGGAACAGGATACTGTGCGTCTCTTCGCCCTTCCTCCTTCGTCTATTCTCTCTACTATCACCTCTCCCTTCCACCTTTCCCTTCCACTTACGAGCCACTAAAACACAACTCACTCGATTGGTCGACATGTTGGCAGGAAGCAGCAGGATGGCAAGAGATCCGCACAGTCGAACAATCTGGGTCTGCCTTTGCCAATGGTTGCACCCTCTTCCAATGCGGTATCCTGCAATCTCCAGAATGAAGCAGGGAGCTTGAAAGTGTGGCAGTATTCGGTTCCGCGTCTTGTCCCTGTGCTGCTGTTTCCCCTCCAACCCTCGTCCCAGCTTGCCTTTCGGTAACGTCGCCTCCGCGGTCACACTCCTCTTCCCCGTCCTCATTCTCAATACCCTGTCGTACGCAATGGATCCCTATCCCCTGACCTCCCCCCTCTGTCAATTTTCTTAGCCCTACCGGCTCGAGGTACCTTATTACGCTCGAGATGCCTATTCATTAAAGGACCAAGACCAAGGTCAAGACGTGCATAAGCGCGTCCTATGCCTCCGCTTGGGTGGGATGTGGTTTTATGGGAATGGTTAGGATGATTGAAGGGAAGACGAAGGTGAGCACGTTTCCTCCCAAACTTGTTTTATTTTCTGCACCTTCTCTTCCGGTTTCCGTACCTACATTCAAGGATTGAGAGGGAGACGATACTGAGATTGATGATTCGCTCATTTCGTCTACCCGCCGGCATCACCCGGCTGGAGATTTCTCCCCCCCCTGAATCGTTCTTCCTTTTCTTCTGCACCAATGTGACGCTTCGCTTGTGCTTTGCTAACCGACCTTTCTCTCTCTCTCTCTCTCCTAACAGATAGATGAACGTGACGAAGGACGATCTCATCCTCATCTCGCTATGGATCCGGACACGCGGCTCGCAACTCCCGGATGGCGCAGCCTTATTATGGAAACTTGCCTCGTCCTCAGCCAGTCAGGGCCAGGGTAGGCTCGGAAGGAAGATGGGTAGAAGTGTGAAGAGCGAATGCTTAATGAGCGATTTGTGTTCGCGCATGGACATATTTCCGTTTGTCTGACAGTTGCCTCTCTGATTTTTTGGCTGGCAGGTGCCAAATACCGACTTGGTCTTCGTCCCACAGGTTGAAATCCTTGAGACCCATGGGTAAGGCCGAAGCTATGGCAAAACCTCTGGAACTGTTCCCTGTGCCCCGTCCACTGCTTTGGGACGCCAACAAGGTAGACCCTCGCAAAGGCTGGTCTATTCAGACCTTTGAGCCTACATACACACATGTCCCGTTGGATCTCGACTGTCAGACTCGCAATGGTTGGTGTTGGAAATGGCTTGTGCGAGCAACGATCATCGTCAGGGAGGACAGTGTGGGTACAGGGGAAGGAAGAAGAGCAGATGGTTGGAGAAGTCCGAATTTCTGTCGGGCAAAAACACATGTAAAGATAATAAGATCGGATTCGAGCCGAGAGTCTTCTCCGCAGAAGAATCAACCAAAGCGAGAGCAGATCACGGAATACTGCTTACCCTGTTCGGATCACTCGGACCGAGAATCCGAGCCAGGGCCAACCTGACCTCCCTCCCCGATGCCTACCAGTGCGTCCAATCGTACACCAGATCCTCTGTGGAGAGACTGGACTGGCGGCTCCTCTTTTCGAGCGCACATCACTTCGAAACCGGCCAGCTCGAAGGCTTCGTTTCCTCCCACCATGTTCAGCGTCTCAATATACCAATGTACTCTCCTCTCTATTTGTCCACGTCCACGTTCTCAATATCTACCCTCTGTTATCAGCCTAAGAAGGCTGCAGAATTGCGCAGTCGGATGCTTCTATTTGGCTGGGAGGCTTGAATACGGGCGAGTATCAGGAGGCCGTGATGACTTGATATTCATAATTGTCACTTTGGTGTCACAGAGGGTGTCGCGTACATGAAGCATAAAGGCCGAGCTCCAGTGTACTCAGTCACCGAAGTCGAGTTTGGATAGCCTGGTAAGAGAAGAGAGTGAAAATGTGAGCAATGACGGAAGTTGGGTTCGTAATACTCATATGTTCTAGTAGGACCAGAAAGGCGAATCAGTTATCCAACAACACGAACAAAGCCTCTATGTCCGGTTCCACGATTGATATTCTCTTCCATGTGGTGTTTGGATGTAGACGCAATGTCAACAGACCGTAGGACTTAGTGAATGGGCGAACAAAGGGGACCGCAAATTTGAAACCAGGATCAGAGGGTAGTATTCCGCGAAACCCCATCTATGCAGAGGGTTTGACCTAGCAAGCTCTCCATGGCAAAAGAATCAACTTGAGTCTTTTCCGGTGGATTAGCAACCCAGAGAAGGGGATCTGCGAAAACGAAAGACGGACCGACTCGGACCGGACTTCCTCCATGCGGCGTCGCATGGAGAGCTCGATCCCGGTTTCAAGGTGAGGCATACCGTATTACCACAGGTGTAGTAGAGAAAACAATTGCCAGCGTCAACCAATGTTTAACATTTAGCAGTGGGGAGTTCGACGGTTTAGGAGCATCAGTATATTCCAGCAACACTGCTGCTTTGCTTCCAGCACCCCGTTCCCCGCGCCCAATCCGAAATGAAACCTGCGGTCGAGAATTAGCAGCGACTTAGAGAATGCCGTGATACGAATTACGTGTGGTGAGGCCGCTGAGCTCCTAAATGGCTTTGAGAGCGTGCTTAAACCTGCTATACGACCGAGATGAGAGGTCCACAGGGAGGGGGCTGGGGGGTCGTTGGGGATAATAAAGGAAGACAGAGGGGACGGACAGTAATCTGACACTGTCGCTGTTGGTGTTAATATTTGAGAGAGCATGGTTTGCCGCTAGTATCGCTGAAGCGAGTGTTGGAGGCTGCAAGAAAGATGTCGATTCACGAAGTACATTCCAGTAGTACAACACTTTGTGCGAGCAGGAACAAGATTAACTCAATTTCACAGTCGGAATTTCGACTTGCCGCTTTCGCCATACCCGTCACAAGTGTCGCGCCATATCTTGCCCCTGAAGTCTATCCTGAGACCCTGCCAACGCCGTGCACGCCCTACATCCCGTATTTGGGTTCAATTTCAGATATGATAGACCCTTATCCCTAAGTACTTGGAAGATAGGACCTTGATAAGCCTACTTTTGTTTATGTCTTGGCAGCTGCCCCTTGGACCAGCTCTTTCCAACTTTGCCCGTTCTGCATTCTGTGATGCCGGTGACCTCAGTTTCATAGGAACGGCCTACTATGCGTCGTGATTCAGAGCAAACTTCCCAGACTCTCATCTTCTAATGCAAGGTATTACTCAAAAGGCAAGCTCGAAAGCTGCACACTGATTAAAGAAGTACGCCAATAGATTGGATTCATAGATTGGATTCAAGAGAGCGGCACTGCCTTCAGCCGGCCTCTCGGCGGCTTCTCCGCGATCTCCGAAAGGTGGCGTCGCGGTGGCCAGATACCGCCCTCAAACCGGGGTCCATAATAATGTATTAATACGCTCGCAGACTCACTGACTGATATCGTATTTGAAGTTAAGCTATGAGCACAGTAAGCATTTCACCTCTAGCAGAGCAGAACTTACAAAGTGAACTGTATTCTCAGAATCAATGAATTTTGTCATATTCAAAGCGAGTCAACATTGGAACAGACAAACTAGAACCTCATACCTGGATCCCAATGCCGTAGCGAAGCAAGTCAAGGCTTGCACGTTACCAAAATGATAGATGGAGCGATTCCGAACATTGACTGCGAGTGGGTGAGTGCAAGAGCTACCAAGAAGACTGGGCCGTTAACCCTCTAAATTCTCCTAGATGTGAATTATTGGCGTTTATCGGGGTGGCAAGGGGCGTTCTTCGATAGAGTCCACAGGTCTTCGAGAAGCAACTCGGCGTGACAAGCGATGAATGTGACTGGACGTGACAGTGTGACAACTGGTGGAGGCTGGCGGTAAATAACTCGAGCTTTGCCAGGTACCTCTGTATCGATTCACCGCATGACACCATCTTTGCCATCCTTTGGGCACGAATGGCGTCCGCGGTCAGAAAAAATGCCAACTAGACGAGCAAGTAGCATGCTTGACAGGAAAAACAATCGCCGCAAGTGGTGTAAGGGGGCCACAGACCCGGACGTATTCTCAGAAAAAATATATAGCAGGTATCACGGCCCTCACATCGATCCCCATGACCGAGCTGGGATCAAATCTAATGTACTGTATTGAGTCCAGTCCGCTAGAGCTAAATGAGTTTCTGACGATAGCGCCTCATGGAAGCTTGCCACCCTGTTCCCGTTCGGGAAAGATTGGCTTGAGTATGGTCGCGTCAAGCATGTGCAGGACCTTCAAATGCTAGATGATAGTTTGGCTTTCAAGTTGTTCTTCAAGAAGTGACCCCTGCTTTGTAAGCTGCCGAGCACAAGGTGCCACTGGCGTAGGGCTAGAAGCGTACTCAATCACTGCGCAGGACTCCCCCTACCCGCTGTCCAATCCCCTTGCGCTGTCCACCGAAATGAGATCCGGATTGCTCACAGCCCCGATCACTCACGGGAACGGACGGCACCAATTGACACCTCCTGGTGGCCAGGCATTCGGCTTGAATGGCACTTGAGATGGCCTCTCGCTACAACTGAATGCCGTCTGCTTGCTCCGCTGGCGTAGACCGCGATTCCAGTTTCATATTCATGCTCTCTCAATGAGTTCCTCTTAATGTTTAAGCCTGGAGCATCTCACCGCTGAGCCGACCACCACATGTTGAGACACGCGGTATCAGGTGAGCCACTGCGAGGAGGTGACGCACAGTCAGAGCCCAAACCTTTGCATATTGAATAATCGAATTGGTCAACAGCACCCTCATGTCAAGGGGAATAAATGTGAACCGGCGTTTCAAACCAGCGGGTTCTAGTTTCAGAGCCCTGAGTTGGAGAGCTGGCGGAGCTCTGTTCAGAGTAGAGGCTCTCGGAAGAAAGACCCGTCCATGGATCAAAGATAGAGCCAAGGTCGTATGTTAAGAGGAGTGGTCCGTACGTAAGTCGGGATGAATGAAATAAGCGAAATGAAATAAATTGAAATGCACCACCTCCGGGATGGTGGTGAATCCAACACCTTTATTCGTATGCCCTGTGCAGTGGCATCAGTACATGCTCTAACATGGTCTTTTAAACAAAGGGAGGCAAAGCAAGGACGAGGAAGGCTGTCTACGGAGCCTTACTTTGGCTTCCGAGAGATCCGCAAAGTCCTGCTCGATGTGAGAGGACAGTAGTCTCCACGCACCCTTCGTCCACTTGAAGTACTATGTACAAGGGCTGAGCTCCACTACACTACATCAGCCACTCTTGCTCTTTCTTTTGAGGGAATCCCTGACACATCAGACTCTTATTTGTCACAGCCTGGGCATGTTTAATCCATTTCGACGATATTCCTAAACCCACGAAGAGTTTACGGTGAAGATGGGAAATTTGCGGTAAACTCTGTCTCAAGGGATGATAGCCGTCCAAAATGGACCACGAGATATCCAAAGGTTCGGAAGCGGTCAAGCTGTGATAAGGGTATAAAAGGCATTGCACAAGGTCACATTTTGCTTCTGGCTCCTGTTGTTATGTAATGCTCTCTTCCTTGCTCTTTGTATCTGCTATATGTCGCCCATATATGAGCTTGTAAGAAAGGGAAAGGCGAGGACGTTTGAAGAGGCGGCCACAACCACCGAATATTCGATTTTTCTGCGCCGAAAGGTGTCGTCGCAAGTTGAGGGATCCATTTGAGGTCCTGATACACCGTCCACTCCCAATAACTCTCCTGCCGCGCAACCTCCAGGCATCTCAGACCCAGAATACTCCGTTGGTCTACCCGAGGCAGACCCTGTGCAGCCCCGCCGCAGCTCGCCATGTCAAACAGCGGATAACGAAGGAAGTCTGCGATGATGATGTCAAAGGTGGTTGTTATTATTTTACGTGCAAGAGGACGCAATAGCTTCTCTAAGGATCACCGTCGGTGTAAACTAATTTTTACGCTCCTATGTAACTTACAAGGCGGTGACCTGCTCCAAAACAGGGTGAGAATGTGTGCATTGGAACTGGATTGTATGATGTGTGCGGCCTAGGCCTCTACACCTCTACACGATGAAAGGTCATTACCGGCCTCATTCCAAATGGCGTCGGCTTTGCGAATGCCCCAACTCTCAGTTTATCGTGATACTGGCTGATCCTTCTAGTCGTTATATCACCTCTTGAGTTGATCTCGTCATACCAGTTCCAGTGCCTAGATGTTTCTTGGCTGACACTTCGTTGAGCTGAGAAACTTCTCCACGTGGGAAGCTCCAGAAGGACAGGGACCGTGCATCGCCGTTAATGCCTACGCATGAGACAATCCAGGCGGTCTCCGAGTCCAACAGCATGGATAAGGTGTGTGCTCTAGCTGTAACATGCTACTTTACTATAAAAAGGTGCAAGGCAAAGTGTCTCGCTGTAACCTCGCTCCTTCCTTGCCCTTGGAGTGTCGTATATCGTTCCACCCTTCATCTCCTCAGACCCACGCTACGTTCGTACCCTCAACGATGTCCGGGTGCCAGAAGCACAGTATGCCGATCATGGAGAACGCGTCCCATTTCTCTCTGGACAGTCTCCAGGTCAACAATATACAAGGAAGCTATCAAGATCACCGTGTGTACACGACCATCGATAGCTCAGCCCATAATTCGACGGTTTATCACCAAGAGGGCAATCAAGGATCCATCTTCAACGGAGATATTACGGGGGCAGTAAATACCTTTTGTGGATCCGTGGTAACATACTCGGAAGGCCCGCCTCGTAGGGCTTTGACTAATCCACCGAGAGTGCGGCCACCGAGAAGTGAGTCCTGTCTGTTCTAATTCGTTGACTTACAAGAAATACCAACCGCCTTTTCAAGCGAACAAGAAACCGGCCGGAATATACTACCAGCAGAACTGTCAAGGGGCTATCTTCAATTGCGACGTTCAAGGCGATGTCAACACATACAACAACACAAACGTATTATTTGACGACGAGTTCGATAGTTATAATAATGGGGCCCGTAAGCTCATGCTGTCCTATCAGCCATCCGCAACTGATTTGTGGTCGAGAACGATAGGTCAGACCAGAAGGATCGACGACGGCCGAGCCTGGAACGAGGAGGCTGTTCGCTCTAGTCATGTTCCAAAATACCGTGAGTACATCGAGTGAATCCTTCGCACAATATCGCCGCTCGAGATGCTCAATGATGATTTAATACAGATTACGCCGAAAGCAACGGATTTAAAGCGACCGGGGCCCGGCGTGAACCACACTACGTGCCAGATGTCCAATGTAAGTATCCAAGTCTCTCTAAGAGGATTTACTTCTGATACACTCAGTGGGGTCAGCTCCCAGTTTCTAAAATCCACAGGAGGGGAGAAGGTCCCCTTTCCGATTACGGGTGCAGCAAAACCATACCGATCTCGTCCCAATCCAAATTATACAGAGCGTACAGAAATATGATCAAGTATCGATCTGAAGGGAGCTATTGACCTCTTTTATGTAACTTCTCCAATGAGGAATTCGAGTCCTGCTAATTCGAGACAGGTAGCCTCATATCGTGATGTACCCTTCCACCCTGAGGCTCATTTTCGCGACACGGAACTTATTGACACACGACTGATTGCTTCCTGTAACTAGTATTAGGGCAAAGTTCCCGGAATAGGTATTATGATGCCCGACTGCCCCCTATGTGAAGAGTGCACGCCGTGTGCGCGTGCACTCACGGTTTATCCGTTCCGTCTCCATTCTTTGGACTTGGCCGATCTTTCGGCTTATCTTTAGGTATAAAAGTAGCTTACCTATCTCCTGTACCGATAGCTAGCTATCTCCCTAGCTCACTTCCCTTCCTTTCGCCTTTCGTTCGCTCTTTAATTCTTACCCTCCAGAATTATGCTTGGTATCTCTTACTACTACTCGAAGATCAGTCTAGTTACCCCCTAGGTCGATCACTCGCGACCTTCGCTCTTCGAGATCGGTGGTCTGCACCCACCCCTTCTATCTGTTTTACACCTACCTAGCCAAGATAATACAAATGCTCAAGAGGGCAACTGAAGAGGTTTCAGATATGTAGATTACGGGACTATCAAAATTAATCTCTTACCCAGTATCTATGCCCTACCATACATCGTCTAATCTCGAATTTCGACGCTCTAGTGCACAGGAGGCAAGTCGAGCGACTCGTGCAGTCGTTCTCTTGATGATTCCATCTTATCTTATGTCATATCTTGCGAACCACTCGATACTCGAAGTGTGTTCGCAAAATTCACGGGCTGGACCCTTGGGGTGCGCGTCGCTTCGACTGTTGAATGAAAGTACCGGATACTGTCTTTCCTCCGCATTTGAAATCGAGGAAACCGTTACTTGAGCTTCAACGAGAGGGGGAGAAGTGGAGAGCTAATAGCTCTCAGTACTTTGAAATCGTGGTGTACGAAGGGCCAACGAAGAGAAGCGGCAGAGCGCAAAGCAGCAGACGCGGACATTGCCGCCTCCCTCGACTCTCTGATAAGCGCCTAACCTCATCAAAGTCGCTGAAACGAAGATAAATGAACGATCTAGATTCGGCAGTTGACGGGCCATTGTATACAGCGGTTGGGACGGAAGAAGACAGGGGGTGTGAGAGCCAATACCAAGCATTCACATTAATCACAAGTGAACGCAGAAGGCTTGGATGCAATTTCGTTTCACGTATATGATTCGCTCTCTCTTTCAATCTGTTTTAACCTTCTAGTAGAAAACATTTTATAAACGAAGCCACGCAGTATTTCAGGTCTCGGGATGGAGAATTAGGACTCGATTCGTGCTTTTCGTCCTATCAACGTATCAAGCGCCTCATACATGCTTGTCCCACGTTTTGACAGGCAAGCGCTCTACAGCAGTTCCGGATATGGGCAGTAGTATTTTGCATGGCAGTAATCTCATATCCCAATGAGGCAGATTCAGCCCGATTTGAGTCCCCATGAACGTCAGTGGAGATTATCCGTGTTCCCGTGCCTTCAACGTGTCTGGGGGGGTACCGAATAGCTAGCTGGCAGGTACATTCTGCACAAGTGGAGAGGAGCGTCGTCCAGGCTAGCAAATGGATCGGGGTGAACGTTAACTTGGACACCCCAAAGAGACGGCGGCACGTGTCTGAACATGATGCATCATTCGAGTCTACGGGAGACCTCGAGGACTCGAGACTGGCACAACACAGCAGGCTAACCTTTCTATGTACATACATTCCCAGAGGACGAAATTCTGAAACTTCCGATGTCAGAATGTATTCTACCAGCGCGTGGCTTCGATCGATTTAGGTCTTCGTCACGTATTCAACCGTCAACGCAGGGTTCCATCTTAGATCCTTCCCGCTTCCTTTCTACAACATCCTATCGCCTACACATCTTTAAAAAATGAGATCGCAGATAAACAAGCGCAGCTTTCCTTCTGCGATCCTCCGCATTTCTACAACACTCTGTCAGCTCAGCGCCATCCTCTCGAATGTCTGAAGACCACTCCTGCTGCACGGATAACGAGCGGGGGTCCAGTGTCGGGGGCAATACCTCGCCCAACAGCTCCTCCACCTTCGACGGTCTTTGGTTGGAACAAAGGGACAATGGCGCGCTAACTGTCAACGGGCGGGTTTCCGGCACCGCAATAGCCCATGATGGGATCGTGATGCTCAAAAGCCCTGAGGCGATCGGAAGCATGCCTGCTGTTACAACCTCATCGCAGAAGGCACGTGGGGACTTTTGTAAGCCCGCTGATAACCCATGTCTATTGACGTCTATCGCTTGTCCTCACCCCGCTATTATCAAACTTTAGGGGAAACAGTGGCGAAGTGCCCTAGAAATCAAAAATTCGATCAAAGGTACAACAAAGCGCCTCTAGTAAATGGGGATGTCGACGGTACGCTAAGGCACTACAACGGTGCTGCGTATATTGCGGGGTATGATGCAGTACCAGAAGGTCTCAAGGAATTGCTCGAAGTTTGTGTTAGACCGAGCAATGGCCAAAGCGAGAGGTATGGTGAGTCTTCGCTCCCTCCAGCACCACATGAAGTACACCGAACAGACTCGATGACAGGTGAGAGATGCAATCAGCCCTCGTACGATGTGCCGCAGCCTGGACACGATGGACGAGATCGTCGACGTAGGTCATCTCTGCGTACCCTTGACGATGTGGACTCCATACACCTCCTAACTCGAGAGCGCCCCTAGACTTCAACCAGCCGATGCGCGCTGAACCATACCAGGACGATCAGCCGTACGGGTCATCACGCTCCGCCTCCCAGCGTCTTCCAGGGCGTCAATATGACTCCAGTAGGCAGTGTGGTAGCCAAGAATCCAGTCAGCGAAGTGGAGAAGATCCTGGTGACATCGGGCAGGCGATGGA